>JAQGBX010007429.1:0-11443 GCA_034698745.1 Megaphyllum sjaelandicum | reverse complement strand
ACCATGGTCTTTTATTCGAATAGAAGACCATGCTCAATTTGTAGACCATGGTATTCTACTCGGATCTTTACGGTATGCATGCGTGTGACGATTAAAAGCTGCGAGTGACAGCTATAATAGCCTTCAGAGATAGCAAACCGCTTCGTCGCACTACATGTTTAAGTGTGGTTGCAATGGTGGTGGATTTGGAACATGATTTAGAACTATAGTTGCAATAAACGTAATTAACTCGTGCCTAAATATTGTAAATAAAATTAGCATGACAAACTGATCCGAATTAATTTCTTTCGAGTTACCTTTGAATACATGTACAGTATACTGTATGTATCGCTTTGTATTGAGGTTTTGCATGGAAGGTTCTGTAAAGTTCTTTAAAATGAATTCTCGAAAAAAACAACCATCAGGTTGAAAATGCTGACAGAAAATGGCTGCCATTTTTCGCTTAAATCTAACTCTTCACTCCGCTTGCCCTGCACGAATTTCACTCGTTGGCTTCGAGAACGCTTTCTCAAACCAGTTACTATCCGCGGGAGATCCACGCTCTCCCGAAATATAATTTCTAGTTAGCATTCTCTAATTGTGCAAGGCCTTTTCTCCCAAAACATCCCAACCAGACTGGAAATTTACCAGATGAACAGCATTCGTGATCAGCGAAGGACATCAAATGTTTTTGCCGGCGAACACGTATAAAAGCGTCGGAGCTGGCGGAAAAGAAAGCTGATTAATTTCTGAAGCTATCCCGGACACATTTGCAAGCGATCCGAATTGAATGTAAAGCTGGAAATTAAAATGTTTAATGGAGAACCCCCGCCAGGATCGAGATATGATCGTGCTTACGGTCGCCAACCCTCCTGGTTGCGGTTCACAATGAGGGCCGTGATGCAAACTTTTCGATGTGTCGTCAGAAACAAAGCGTTCATTCTGGTCTTGCGCATTAACAATCCGTGGCTCCATGGCCTATAGTCTTACTTCGGTTCCGGTATCTTATCATTCTCGGAACTGGTTGCATGGGCCTTACTGCCTTCAATTTTCGCCCTGGTTCGAGCGTTGAACTTCTGAACTGCCGGTTTAACGTTAAGGGTTTTGTTTGGATAACCACTTTGTGATTAGCGTGTAATGTGGGACAGATTTGATAATCGAAGGCCTCGTTAATTGGCAACCGACACGATCGTTCTGCAGAAAGTCTTCATTTCTTCGCTATTTTTATAGCTTTGTTATAGTCGAGTTTATGAAACTGGTTAGAACAACGTTTTGCCCTATTATGTAATTCAGGTGAATATCGCGCGTGTTCACGCAATCGAATGAAATATAATCGGATACATTACAAATTTAAGTTGAAAACTTATGCTATTGCGAAGAAATCAACTTGAGTGCAGCGAAAGTTCACGGGCAGAGCGGCTCTACTTTCGGTTCCGGAAGTGTCGCTGAGGACATTGGAGAAAATCGAACATTAGCATAAGCTAATGATCGGTTCGATGGAGCCCCTAGAGCATGCGTTTTCTCGGTTTTATGTAGGAATAAAGTGAGTGCTATAGCTTTTGAGTTTTGACAGTACATGCATACTTCGTAATTTCATCGCTTATCATTTCAAGAAGTTCGTATGTTGACGCGTCTTTCCAGGGAAAATGTAACTCGAGAACTTACTAAACAGCTAGTGTATGCAAAGAAATCTACAACTAATGCGTTTCTTTTTGAAGCTTGCAAGAATGTGAAATACTCTGGGAAATTGCATTTCTGACACGTTAATCCACGAAAGACATTTTTAATAAATTTGTCACTCCGAACAGTCCTTAGTTTTACTCGTTGACGTCTGTCGTCATTCCTCGAGTATTTTGTCCCAAAAAACAGCTGAAAGATAAGAAGTCAGGGAAGGTGAATTGTTTTACTAGACGAAAACAATTCATCCTTCGATTTCCCGACATTCTCAAATTTCATTTTAGCATTTTTCTGGCTTCGCTACGCATAAATTGCGTATTCATGTGACTTCCACTTGCAGCTGTGTGTTTTTTTTTTTGAAAGTTTTTTTTTCGATTTGGTGTTGTTTTCATCCTGTCCGTTTCCGCGAAGATGCTACGAAATTGTGCAGATTTTTTGGACAACTAGCGAGAATTGCTTTTCCTCGTTTGTTTTTATTGCTCTCGGCTGGTTATGGCCATACTTTGTCAAAGTATTGGCACGCTACGTGCAAGCGAGACAGGAAACTGAGATCAAAACTGAGTTGCCCGAGGGATCCAGGTGGGACGCCGCGTAGGTATTCATGCGTAGGTCCTTTATTTTTTACCCCCGTTGATTTTATACCCTTTTTTTCTGCCTTTGGTTCGTTTTCGGACAAGAAGACAGACAGCCACCTTGAAGTTGTTCATATTCTCATGCCATTTTCGCTATTGTATCGCGAGCGACTTGAATGAGTGGGCAGGGCGAGATCTAGCTGGGATTCCAACCCCTCTTTGATTCTTTTTCCAAGAATTTGGCTGGACATTCTTTGTTGCCAGAAAGCAGAAAGGCGAGGTTGTGCTTATGTCGGCGCGTAAGCCATTATGCAACGGCCTCGTCCACATCAATGACAGTATTTGCAAATAACGTGGTTCACAATCACGACACCCAGTTAGCGCTTTCTATTCTGCGAATTGTTTATGCTATATTTATTATGCATGCCGTTATTGCTATAAAGAGCTTCGACTATATAGTTAAAGGAAGTTTTCTATTCAACTAATTTTAAAAAAGAAAATCAACCATAATAACTGAAGTTATCATGGTTGATATTTCTTATAGCAAGCTAGGGTATTTCTTGGTGTTTTTGTGTTATGATAATCATCATTATATACAGAATGTTTTGATAACATATTACTTTCTCGCAAACGGTTGAGAATTACTTTGAACGGTTTGTGATTAGCATTTCCTCAAATGTTTCTGCATCAGCGGCGGACTCGACATGCGTTTAAAAACTGATGCACTGACGACAGATCGTCATAATTCTTCTTCCCATGCATGTGTTCAACGCATGTTCAAATCTGTTGTTAACTATCGCATTTATCTTTGATATTTATTTATGAATTGATGCAAAATAGTTGGTGTTATAAGATTAGAGACCGATGTCGTGGTAGGCGGCACGGGCTGCATGTTTCCATAAACCAGCGAAACACGAATTTGGCAGTTTCCTCTATTGCTGTAAGATTGCATTGTTTTCGAACGGAAATGCTTAATGCTAACTGGATTCGAAAATTTGCATTTTATGAGGGTGGAGAAACGGGATGGCGAGTGTGGATACCTCGTTCGGCTTCGTTTTGCAAACATTTCGAAATCGAATGTTCGCCACGGGGGTCTTGTTTTAGGTCACCTGTCACTTTTTAGCATTGTCCTAGTTCGATTTTTTGCAGCAGTTTTCGTATCAGGGTTGCTAAATAAAAGTAGTTTGAAAATACACGTAATGAATGGACCTAATTTTCTTAATTATCTTCCACTTGGATCAAACCAGAATTTCACTTTTTGGTGTGCATTGGTCGACACGCGGAGCATTGGTAAAACGTTGCTTTATATTTGGCTATACATTATATCAATCGGTGCATCTCTTTTTCCATGGGTTGGAAAATTATTGCATGCCGTGCATTTGGAATGCTAATATCCGCACCGGTGATTATTATCGAACATAAAAAATTTGATTAATCGTGCTAGTTAAATGGTGGTTGAACTTTTACCGTTTCATACAGCTTACGTAATGCGTGAATTAAATAAACATTATAGACTAATTATCCCACTTCGCCTAAATGGCCTTTTTTTTCAATGTCACCTATTGATTATCAGACAAAATTTATGGAAGAGTGGATGGGCGTGTGCGAGCAATAAACTGGGATTTATGTACGTAATTGGCGAGCCAGGGCGGAGAGTCGGTCATTAGATGGTAATTACCGACCAGAGATCAAATGAAATGGTCGCGTTATTGATGAAGTGCATGGCTCGCGTCGCTTTATACGGCGTTGTTGCGTTTGCAACAATTTCCTTTTTTCGAAATTCTTAATTGACGAATGTGTCGGAGGAGCTACGGTACGTTGATCACTTGCCACGGACAAGTTCCACGCAGCTTAACTCATTTTTCTTCAAATATTCGACAAAAAACGTGCTATTTTACTTCCGCGTGCATGTGTTCTTAAATCGAGCTCGTTTGGCGGGTTTGTTTATGCAAGCCCGAGCTATCGTCTTCAACAACTGGGTCACGTATGGTCGTTTGTAGCAAAGGGAAGGGTTTAGTTTAAACATAAACAGATTCCAGACCTATGGAATGCATGCTGGATAAAAGCAGGTGATTTCGTGGAAATGCTCCAACATCGTTTTTATCTCTCCCTGATGTAAATAAACATTTCCGGGCGATAAAAACACGCTCCAGATCTTTATGTAGCTGCGCGCTTTGGTCCAGCCGAGGTCCGTCAAACGCCTGACCGGAACCGTTTCCGTGACGCTGCGCATTTTCAAATTTCTGAATGAAACAACTGCTTATTAGTTCCACTTTAAGGGTTTACTACTACCTATTTCATAATGCATCACGAGTCGCGTTCACACGCATAATACAGCTCAGATTGGAGCTAATTAACTTGGTTAATAATTTTAAGCGCGGACAAGCAACTGATGAAGAAAATGTTCAGTTGTTCCATGAGCGAGATTTGTTACTTATTGGTATTTCGATCTGGTATTTTAAGGCGGCCATAGCCGATCGTAAACATCAAAGAACTGGTGAAGCAGTTGCCAAAATGCACGTAACGCGCAGCACATGACGTCACATCCTTTGGAAGAGCGGTTTTTTACGAGCAGTTTGTCCTCGTTAAACCGTTTCGGTGCACCGTATACCTGACAACTTTCCCAGCATATTAATGCTTTGCCGTCCACGACTAGTTTGATTTGTCGGTTCATATTAATTACCGTCGTGTCCAAAAAGGAAGCTGCGTTCCAAAAAGCTGGTTTCTCGTAAGGAAGGTGTAAAAATATATGCCAGTCGACGCAACCCAATTTGCGCAAATCCTTTTACATGTATTATTTTGATCAGACCCTCGTCGCATTGTGTTGTAGGCCTGAATGCATCCATTACTTTTGTACCGACCCCTTTCCATAGCCGTATGCCCAAAAAAGAACATTTTTTTATGGGAACGGGCGATGATGTCATCTCGCATCCCGTCTTCTGCTGGTTTTCGGGGCAGGTCGGTCGCCATGGCCCTCTAGGGAGGTCCATGACGTCGATCGTTTTAGTACATGTACTATAGTCGCACAGTACTATAGTGTTCGTACCGTGCTAGCTGAATTTTCAATGAATTTCACGGATGTTCTCATACCGCCACCTACACACTCGCTCTGTGGCGCCATACCGCCTGGAGCATATCATGACGGATGATGTCATTTCATTGAGCGTTGTGGACAGCAGATGGTTTGGTCTGCACAATACATGTACCCTTGACCACCATGCACAGGGCGTATCTGAGGAAGTGATAGATGCAAATACTTTCTAAAACCTTCAAATACATCGTGTTTTTGATTTCTAATGCGAAGATATTTAGATAACTCGTTGATAAATGGCTCATCCTTGGTATATAGTCGTGATTGTAAATTCACCACCCACATTATTTGGAAATCCGTTATCCGGCAAGTATAAATAGATAGGAAATTTCTAACGGAAAAGTAGAGGATGGTCAAATTATTAGTAATAGTTGCTGTTATTTGACTCGTATACTATTTAAAGAAATAAAGTAAAACGACGTGTATTGGCACATACGTATCCTAATAACGCTTGTACATGTTTTGAAATTCTTAAGGCATAACTATGGTGTTATTCAATTTGGTGTTTATGAGAAATCGTATGTACCAAAAATAACTTAACTAAACCTTTCCAGACCTCATCTGTGTTTAAAGAAGAAAACCTATATTGCATGTACATGTTTTTGTTTTAAAATTATAATGAGAAAGGATGCTCAATATGTTCAATATAGGCTACATGTAATTCATTCTTTAAATGCTTAATTTGCACGAAGTAATAAGAAGTGAGAACATTTTTATACGAAGTTGATTATGGTGACCTTCTGCTTTCAGTTAAGATTCGATGCGCACTTATTGTAAGGTTGCGTAAATAGCAGCTCGTAATTATTTTCAAGTGCTGTAATTTGCATCGTTAATTAAAGGTAGCGTTGATTGAAAACAACTGACATTGACATAAACAATAGGTTAACAGATCTGGCTATATAGCTTTCTATCAATTGATTTTTCTATATAGCATCTATTTCGTCGCACTTCATAATTGCCTTGGCAATTAAGTGATGATGACGAATGCACGAGTGATACATTTCTGGCAAGTTTTCTAAATTAAAACTTCAATTCTAACGTCATGGGGAAAAGGATAGTTTTGTAACGAACACGAGCCTCTTTCGTAGGTTTTTGGCGGTAATTGATAGTCAAATGCAATTAGCAGTTTGTCGATAGGATCCTCGTAGTTAGTTGAACTAATTGCAGCATGCTTGACGACGTTTCACGAGTTTGATAAGTTGACTGTTTACATTAGCAGTTAATTTTCCCAAATTTTCCTTTTTACAATCGCGCCATTTCACCTCCATATAGTGCCCTGAATCGTGTAATCGTGATGCGAGTCTGCGTGAAGCAGTTTTCGTCGTTGGCGAAAGATCTCCTCTATTTTAACAATCTTTCAAATTTTTAGTCAGTTTGTATTCAGATGCTGCATGGGAGTTGCGTGCCACTGCATAGCAGTTAATTTCACACTCGCAAAATACTTTTATGGCTTAAAACTAGTTTCGCGCCAGCACACATTTTGAATACGTGACGCTTTTGGAATGTAACGCGTAGTGTTCTATTTAACTCGACAAAATTCGATGCACGCGTAGCGGTGATTGCACGATAAGTAGGCGTCTAAGCCGCAGTTGATGGACACGAATGTAGAACCAGCCTCCTGCGAATTTCTCCATTTCGAACCTTAAAAAAGGCAACGTTAGAAGGTCCCAACTCGCTGCAATACTCTCCTATACTAATCTGACAGCACTGTCGTTTTCTCAATGAGGCCATTCAGCGCGATGACTGGATCAGTGCACTCCCGTATATTGATTTGCCGGCGGTTGCCATGGCGACGGGAGGCGACATCTGTAGACGACTAGAGAGCAACGCGCTGGGCTTTTATTCAGAAATTAGTCGTCCTGATTAAAATGGATGTACACTTCAATGTCGAGCGTTTGTTCATTCAGGTGCCGACTCGATTTAGCGACGAACTCATGTTCTTGACCAATTTACGTCGGGTTAATATGCTGCGCAACGCGTGTCAATTAAGTAGGCGGCCAATGAATTGACGCCAAATGTCTCGCTTTAATTTTAAAGCTCTCGAAACAGTTGGGAGGTGCGTGCCCTGTCTGTTTTTGGTCGAGAGCCTGCCTAAATTATAATGCCACAGGGAAGCACAAACTACCAATTCCAATAAATGGTCTGATAAATAATTAATACGGTATATGAGTGAGCGAGAAGACCCTCTGTTGTTTTAAAATATGACAATGGAGATAGTGCGATGTTGTCTTTGAAAACATTCGATTGTCGATGCTGCGTATACTCCTTTAAATGATCGAGTTGACAGTCGTGCATTGTCAAGTTTTCCAGAGATGGGCCGCTTTAATCCACGCTGACAAATTGAAACCGTATATTTATACGAGGATACAATAAGCTTTTTTACACTTGTCTCGCGTAAATCGAACCTATGTATGCTTTGGTTGAATCATCGGTGTATTTGCCTACGTTTTCCGGTTTCTCATCTCGAAAGGGAAGTTTTGACGTAAAAATACCGCGGAATTGGATGTCTTTAAAGCAAACGCGCATATCGGTATTTCTGCAACCATAAATGCGATAACGCGACATTTCCCGCGAATGTTGTATGTTTTTTTTAAGCAAACTCATAATTCGGACGGAAGATAAGTTCTAGCAAATATGACGTTCGTAATGCGGAGAAATTGCACGATATTTCGATAACATTTGACGAAAGAATGTCATAAATCCGCCGAATTGTTTGGAGTTTACTTATTTTCCCAACTTTCGCCACGTTTTTTATTTGCTCGTTTCAAATAATTTATTATCGCGACGTCTATACGCCGGTTTCGTCATGGGTGCCTTTGTGAAAGTGCTGCTCTTCCATACGCCCTGTTTGAAGATTGTACCAACAGGCTAGGCGTTCCGTTGGATGCAGCATCCAGACCGAGTGATGCAAACGCTTTCAACGGTAAATAAACCCAGTTTTTCACTTGGCGATGATGTTTATGCTGCGCGATTTTTAAGCGAAAGATGTAAATGTTTTTCGGTGCAGTCAGCGCATGCGCCGATGAAGCCAGCCCAGGTCACAGCCCCTTCTAAGGTCGAAGGACTCTTCTTCGAGAGACTCCGAAATTTAAAAATAAAAGATGCTTGGCATTTTGTCAGTTTCGACTCTTATCGCGTAGCCGGAGAAGGGAAACATCTAGCGGAAAAAATGCCGACAAAAAATTCCAATTTTTTCCATACCCGACTCGAATTCCTCGATGAAAAAACGTGCACCCCAGAAGGTGTTAGTTTATAAGCTACGCTAATAGGCATACGCCCTGATCGTACGGGTGGTTTACCATTCAACTTCCCAAATCATTAATACCTTCTTAATCGTAGATTATTCCGCGAGTTAGCACTAATTATCAGATATTAAAATCGCGCTTTTTGAGGCGAGTTTGTTCCGTGCTAAATACTGCAAAACTACACGAATTAGCTCCACGGTCCAGTGCCATAAACTATTCCCTGACACACTGACCCTCGACGTCGATGCTTATATTTAACGATTATTTCTTGGTATACTATAATCGGCAGCAAATTTTCAAAACACATGTTTATACATGTAGCTGTGACCAAGACTTGCTAATTTGTTCATACATAAAATTGTCCTTTTGAACGCTTCGGAAAAAGGGGTAATAAACCCTACACCCGCAGCGGTAAAAAGGTGTTTAAAAGGAGAAAAAAATTATTCATCATCTACAAGGATTTTTATCTGCATGGAAGGGAAATAAAAAATGGTGTAACGCAATTGAACTTTTATAAAACATGATTTTTTATAACACTGCCAGTTTTAATGTTTTTGAACAGCTAATTGCACCATAACGTGTTTACTTTAGGAAAATCATGTATATCTAACGCATAAAGGAGTTTCCCCCAACTTAACATATTTTTTCGAATTTCGGGAAAGTTTCCAGAAAAGGCACATTTTCGGATTTTTTTTTTAATTTTTTCTAATGGTTTGGGAATATTAAGAAACGAGATTTTAAATTTATCACAACCAGACTTTATTTTATGCGCTCAATTAACGTTTCGACATTGACGCCTTCTTCAGCAAACTCTTGGGAGTAGTTTAGAAGAAATGCAAAAGTTCATTGTCAATTAAGGCATGCACAACAAAACTACAACTGCATCAGCATGTCATTAATCTAGAATATTGCAGCTAGATTACTCTTTTGAGCAAGCTTTGACTGATGGCTTCAATGGACGGCACTACAGAAGCTTTAGGAGGAACACCACTTGTATATACACTGTAGTATACTAGCCGTAAAGCCCGGTCCAGCTAAATGAAATGAGAAACACTCAGAGCAAAGCCGGGTTTTTCAAACATGGAACGAAGTAGTTTCCACGGTCTGAACAGTCTTTTTTTTCCGTTTTGTACGCGTAGGGTATTGCGTCATTACGTACAAAACCAAAGAGTAATCTTCCTCTACGGGGCTCCGTATTAACCGCGGCCCGGAACCAGGCATGCTGCCATCCATCCCTCCAGCTATCCACGTACTAGTACAAGTTCACTATTCCGAACACAATATCATATAGGGGGCGCTGGGCTTTTGGATAACTGACAAAATAATATGCGATATTAAAACGAAAGGCAAAACTAAAAACTGTCCAGGAAATGTCAAAAAGTATGTTGAGAAAAGCAAGCTATAGTTTTCACCAACATTTAAATACATCAATATAGTAATAACATTTTACATATTTTTTGACTCGTGAAGGAGGCGCTTCATTAACAGTAACATGCAGTGCAATGACACTGGTATTCCTCAAAAAATGTTTGTCAGATCTGACGTTGTTTCTTGTATTAAAATTTATGAATGGCACGCATTTATCCCGGGCCACTTTATATATTCTCGAAAAAAAAATGAAGTCTAGACTACGTACTGGCAATCCGTAAATGTTGCTACAAACCACGAACATACATAGCAAGTGCACCGTTTTCTATATATTTTTTTAAACAAAGTCAACATATTTTTGTTCCATTTACAGCGGAATTTCGTCGTACATTCTTGGCACGTATACACGTACTGTATATAGTCTTTAATATTGGTGATAGAAATAAAGGCGATGCAACGATTGGCAGGAGTATTTAGACGGCAAACCGCACAGTGCATTCCTTCCACACACGTCACTGCAAAAATAATCTCTTGATCGTCAGGTATTGTCGAATTCGAGTACATGTACAGTACAGTACTCATTAGATGCGTCAGTTTGACATCATGCAATGGTTTGGGTTAATTTTAACAGCTAGCCAATGAACGAGTGACAGCATACGATTCCTGCAAATTTTTACAGCGCGTTATTGTAATTTTTTCCCATACTATATCTTATTACACTAAAATTAGGTTAAATTCTTCAATATTTAGCAATATTTCATGACAATCTTCGCTCCTCTTTTCTCTTCCTTGTAAACAGAATTGCCGGAAATGATTTAAAAATAAGTTTACTTTAACACAAAGATAGAATTAGATTTGCCAGTTTCTCTAGACCAATAAATGGTGTAGGCGTCTTCGTGTGACGATTCACTTCTCGACTCATCATCGCCGTTACCAGTCTGGTAATCCTAATTTCATTAGAGGTCATTCAAAAAGGACGTCCTCAAAATTTTCCAAAAAATTGGACTCCCTCCTACCCCCTGTCCGCATTAATTGTGCCCGCGGTCAATCAGAACCTCCCCCATTCGAACGTCCGAAACTTTTTAAAAAAAATTGTATTCGGAAAATTTGGACGAGTGAATTTGTCCTCGCGGAAAACGTAATTTTGTAATCTAGGAAGGTGGAGAATTTTGCCAATTTGTTCTCAGAATCTGTTGGAAATTTTGCAAATTTCTTCTTGATAACTTGAAAATTTTACAAATCTGTACTCGAAAACAATTAATAATTTTGAAGATTTGTGCTTGGGGGAAAACTTTATTAAATTTGTCCTCGGATGAAAATTATATAGTAAAGATGAAATCGGAAAAGGTTGAAAATTAGTAAAGATGAAATCGGAAAAGGTTGAAAATTAGTAAAGATGAAATCGGAAAAGGTTGAAAATTAGTAAAGATGACCTCGGAAAAGGTTGAAAATTAGTAAAGATGACCTCGGAAAAGGTTGAAAATTAGTAAAGATGACCTCGGAAAAGGTTG
>JAQGBX010007428.1:0-11443 GCA_034698745.1 Megaphyllum sjaelandicum | reverse complement strand
CATATGTTGACCACCTCCCTATGTTGACCATTTTATTTCCGCCCTTGGGTGGTCAACTTACGGAGGTTCTACCGTATGTTCCCATGCATTTTTCACTGTCTTTTACTCTCTAAGAATAAATACGATGACATGCTCTTAAATCTGTTTTTCTTTGAGCAAATCTAAATAACAATCTTTCTTTGAAAACAATCGAGTTTTTAATAATCCATCCTCTTACGAGAGGAGACTACTTGCTCAGACGATGCTTTTATTTGAGTTTCATTCTCCCAGAAACGAGAAATAAAAAAATCATAAAATCGACGCAAGCATTTGTCTTTTTCCATGCACATAGCGAAAATAAGCGGAATATTACTCTCAGAAAACAAACAAAAACAAAGAAATGTCGAGAGAAATTCAGAAGCAACTAGAGTTTCATTCAAAACCTTTTTTAGAAATGCTCGTAAGCATTCGAGGAATATAGCTAACAAATCAAGAAATATAAGATTAAACGTCAAATTATATCAACAATTGCAAAAACCAAAAACTGCATTCGTAAATTATTTACTAGATTTTAAAAATATATTATTTCGAAAAAATGTATAATGTTTATTCTCAATTGTTATTACGTATTAATGTTAACGCTAAATAAATACTAAAATATGGATTATTAAAATCCATATGCGAACAAAATATACAAAAAATCATTCGGTATAAATAAAAAATGTAACAAATGTATACACAATTCTTAGCTTATAAATGAGGATAAAATATACAAAAAAATATTTTTATTCAGCATAAAACAAATTCATTATAGCTCATAAATAAGGATATATATTTTACATTTTATGAAAAATTTAGCATTAATAATAAGATTAGGTTTACTCCTTATACATGTATTTAAATATAATAAATGAATTATATAATTTATTTAATTAGTTATAATATTTACACATAAATGGTAAAGTTTATATAATAACTGGATACACATTGTAATATGCATATAATATAATCTGTGAAATTCCCACATTAACTATGAATTAAAAATAAATAACTCATATTTTGAAATATAATTAAAATTATTAATAGTTACACAAAAATTTACAAACTTTATATACGCACCTTGATATGCATTTAATATAATTTATAATTGCTAAACATTAAACCAAAATTCTATATTTATTCAACTTTAAAAAACAAGAATTATGTAATTTAGTATTTTCAATATTAAATACTCTTTGAACTGGTTCAATGTAATTTATTTAATGATTAAAAGAATACAAAATAAAAATACTGTAATAAATATATTTTTAAATAAAAAAGAAGGTTGGTAGGCTTTAAGCATTTATTAACAAAATATTGAACTACAATTATATTTTTACGAATTAAAAATATTTGTTATTAACTTGAATCAGTGAATAAACTATCTACGTCTTGTTTTATTAGTAAACATTATATATATATATATATACATATATTTTTGAAAAAGGATACTTTGATTAGTCTTCAATTCAATTCAATTTAACTCAGTACCCTACAGTCAGCAACTAAATGCCATATGGTAGGGGGGTCAAGCCCAAATTGGAATAGTCTTTAATACCATAACAAGTAACCTTGCTATGTTATGAAATATTTTGAGTAAACTGTTACAGGAACAGTACAATTGTATTTAACAGCAACGTTGCCAGGTTTTATTCTTTTTGTCAAAAAAACATTTATGAAATCTCTGGCAACAACATTCAAAATAAGATGATACAGACTTTGTGAATTAATGCGGAAAATCCATCAACTTTCAAGAATCAATTTCCTGTTTAGCCAAGCAAAAATAATAAGATAAAAATCTCACATTTTGATTAAACCCTTGGATGCCTTCGTCTTGGAAAATAACGTTTCTAGTTACGAAAGCAATCAAAATTACCAGAAAATTGAATACGAAAACACACCAATATACCGCCGTTATGTTTTCAAGTAACAAAAAAGTAACAAAGTTTCTCTTATAAAGGGTTTTTCCAGAAATTTAATTTTCAATTTCCCTGACTTTTCCAGCTTTTTAAACAAATTGCCCTGACCAGTGACAATGTCAAAATTTACATATGCTAATGTTATCCGCAATTATAAATCGACACAGGACAATATTCGATATTTTGAAAAAAACCTACGAATGATAATTTGGAAAAAAAAATTAAATTATATATTAGTCAAAGTTTACAATTTTTCTAAAAAAAGCTTAATTGAGCAATTGTTTTAAAAATTCGACCAATTTGTACTCGGAAAATGTATACAATAATAACAATTTGCAATTAGGAAAATGCAGAAAAGTTTTTAAAGTTGTATTAGAAGAATGCATAAAATTTTGAAAAGTTGAAGGTATTAAAAAATGTAAAGAATTTTGTAAATTTGTACGTATTCGAAAAATGCAGAACACTCTAAATCTGGTCAAAATTTTGCAAATTTCTCCTTGGTTGTAAATTTTGCATATTTATATTACAAAATGTTTGAAAATTCATATGACAAAAAGTTTTAGAAATTTCAAATTTATTCTCAAAAAATTGTTATACATTACACAAATTTGTCTTCAAATACTGCTGGAAATTTTGCACATTTGTCCTCGGTTATACATTTTAGACATTTAAACACCAAAAATTTTGCAAATTTGTCCTCGAAAACTGTTTACCATTTTGCAAATTAATACTCGGAAACTGTTAAACTAATTACAAATTTGTTTTCTGAATAAAGTTAAAATTTCACAAATTTGTAAAAATTTTAAGTTTGCAAGTGGGCCCTGAGCTAACCACGTGGAATTATAAATTTTAGATGGTTATAACACCATAAATTTATTATTTTTCAAAATAAGTCATTCTTCGCTGACTTTTGCAAACATTTTCAACTTCTATAGGTTTTCCAGGTCTGGGGGAACCGTGATATAAAATACTCTTTGATCTCGACATTTCCTTTTTTTTTTCAAAAACTTTTCCAGTTTAAAGATCATGAACTTACAAGCTCAACGCTGTAATTCTTTTGAGACAAACTGAAAAATTCATTAGGTTTCGCATAGCCCTCATCTTGACGAACTTTTAAGATGCCCGGAAGTGATTTTAACATTTGCAATTTGAAGATTTTGATGAAATCTAAACTTGATCTCATGACTATTTATGTGCTTTAGGCTCAAGTGTGAAAATAAATGAGTTCTTCAGGAACCAGAATTTTAAACTGCAGTCAAAACAACTTTATTAAGAAACAAAACAGAATTTGTTATGAATATTTACACGTTTGGATAAAATAATAATCAGCTTTATGAATTTTCAAAAACATTACTTGTGATGCCAACTAAACCTGTTTATTCATTGTGAGTATATAGGATAAAATGCAATAAAAAAACGTTTTAAAGAGGTTTCCCATTGTCACATAACAACCAAATGCGTTTAGAAATGCGATCGAATTGGTGAAATTAATTTGCGATGAATTTTGGGATAAGTTTAAATTAGTTAAATACATTTGGAAACGCTTTTGAAATGGTTAAATGCATTTTGAAACGTGTTTTAACTGGTTAAATGCATTTAAAAATGATCTTGAATTGGCTAAATGCATTGGAAATGCACTTAAACAGGTTAATTGCATTTTCGATGCATTTAGAAATGCGTTTGAATTGCCTGAATGCAGTTGAAAATGCGCTTAAATAGGTTAAATGCATTTTTAATGCCTTTGTAAAAGCGTTTGAATTGGCTAAATGCACTTGGAAATGCGCTTAAATAGGTTAAATGCATTTTCAATGCCTTTAGAAATGCGTTTGAATTGGCTAAATGACTTGGAAAAGCGCTTGAATGTGTTTGAATTGGCTAAATGCATTTGGAAATTCCTTTAAATTGGTTAATAGCATTTGGAAATGCGTTTAAATTGGCCAAATTCATTTATAAATGCGCTAAAGTTGGCTAAATGAATGTTAAATTCATTTTAAAATGCGTTTGAATTTGCAAAATGCATTTTAAAATGCGTTTCAATTGGAGAAAATTGCATTTGGGAATGCATTTAGGAATGCGATTCAAGTATACATGTATAAATTCATTTAAAATGAGTTTCAATTGGAGAAATTGAATTTGAGTTAGCTAAATGCATTTAGGAATGCCATTGAATTAACAAAATGCATTTAGGAATGCCATTGAATTAACAAAATGCATTTGGAAATGCTCTAATTAAAGGAGAAATTGTATTTGAATTGGCAAAATTTATTTAAGTTAGCTAAATGCATTTGGAAATGCATTTTGGAATTTAAACTCGCCGCAACATGTATTACATGAAAAGTTGTCTCAATCTAATAATGGAAGACAAATTCAATTTTTTTTCCATTTGAAACTCAATTCGGTATATCTCAAAAGATCCACAAATTTCAACTTTGTAAAACAAAACTCGACAATTAGATTATCTCGTTAACAATCGTATCGGGTTCTAATCCAAATACAACAATATAGTCCGAACAACCAATCGTTGTATCGTGTTCGCCTCCCCTTTAAATCATCCGAGTTTGACAAAATGTTGTCATTTTTGTCATTTGCGTAACACAGTGTGCATCAGCAGCTCCCTTCGGAATATGCAAATTCGGTTAGGATGCAGGACCCTCGCTGCACCAATCGGTCTTTATCTTCCCATTTGGCAACGGAAATGCCATTTTGATGGTGATCCACCAAAATGTAATTAGGGTGGCGGTTTCTCTATTAGGCCTAACGCTACTTTCGCTACAGTATAGACCAAGTTTTTCGGATAATGACTGTTTAATTAGCTAGCCTAGGGCTAAAAGCCTAGCTTGTTAGCATTTCGACAATATTACGACACTTTTATTTAGGATGTCATTCTGCATCGACCAGTTATCAGTTTTTGATGCATGCATGCACTAACATTATGCATGCTCGTGTACCTCCTGATACAGGGTGCAGGGCCAATACTTCTGATATCATGACTTCAGTACACGTATCCCAATTTGTCAAAATTCGTCAATATTTTTAACGAATGACGTCGTCAGAACTGCTAAGAATTGAATGACGTCATACGAATTTGAATGAATAACGTCATCAGGATTTTAATGAATGACAATATCAGAAGTTTAATGAATGGTACGTTATCAGAATTTTTAAGAATGACCTCATCAAAAGTTTAAATGAATAACGTTATCAGAAGTTTAATTAAGGAATGGCGTCACCAGATTTTTAATGAGTTAAATGACGCCATAAGAATTTGAATGAAAGAATAACGTCATCAGGAATTTAATAAATGACCACATCTAAAGTTTGATGAATGACGTTATCAGAATTTTTAAGAATGACCTCATCAGAAGTTTAATGAATGGCGTCATCAGATATTCAATAAATTGAAGACGTCATCAGAATTTAAGGAATGGCGTCATCAGAATTTGAATTGATAAATAACGTCATCAGGAATTTAATAAATGACAACATCAGAAGTTTAATGAATGGTGTTATCAGAATTTTTAAAAATGACGTCATCAAAATTTAAGTAATGACGTCATTAGATTTTAAATGAATTGATTAACGTCATCGGAATTTTAATGAAGGACGACATCAGAATTTTTAAAAATGACCATCAGAATTTAAGAAATGGCGTCATCAGATTTTTAATGAGTTGAATGACGTCATCAGATTTTTAATGAATTGAACTACGTCATCAGAATTTTAATGACTGACATCCATATTTTAATTAAATGAATGGCGTCATCAAAATTTTAATGAATGAGTGACGTCATCAAAATTTTAATAAATGAGTGACGTCATCAAAATTTTAATGAATTAATAACGTCATCAGGATTTTGATGAATGACAACACCAGAAGTTTAATTAATGACGTTATCAGAATTTTTAAGAATGACGTCATCAGAATTTTAATAAATGACGTCATCAGAATGTATATTGAATGACATCTTCAAAAAATTAAGGGCATGACATCTTTAAAATTTAAAAAAATGAAATCAACTGAATTTTAATGAATGGTGTTCGCGGAATTATGATAAAGTGACATTATAAAAATTTTAATGAATGACGTCAGATTTTTAATGAATGACGATATCAGAATTTAAGGAATGACGTCATTGTAAACTACGTCATCATCAGAACTTTTAGGAACTCCATTATCATCAAACTTTATATATTATGTCATTATCAGAACTTTTATGTATGACGTCATCATAAACGTTAAAGTATGACGTCATTCATTCAAGCCATCGTCCAATTTATAAGAAAATGCTTGTCTTCCATATTGCTCCTCGAAAGCAAATAAAATTTGTTTGAATATTTTTTTAATCAAATGCTTTAATTATTACTCGTATTTAGATATCACTTTAGAAACCTCCCCCATCATTTAATCTTTCCAAATAAAAAATATCATTTTCTTCGGATATTTGCAGCTTTAGTACAAAAATTTCTTCAGGCTTTTGTGTTCAGGTGCACTGATGAGAGATGATGTAAATGATGGTGAAAGGTTTCGGGCTTATTTATTTTCAATTTAGGGAAAAAGAACAGAAAAAAAAAATGTGGCCTAGATGAGTTCGCTAAATTGTGAATTAATATCCCCTTAATGCAGCATTCAATTAAAATCTCATTAATATTGTTTTGCGCAATATGTGCTCGGAAAAATATGCTTTTCTTTACGTTTCTACGCCATCTTGAGCCTAATAGGTAAAAGGAAAAGTTTTTGTATGTATTTTTGTATGCATCGAATTAAAATTAATTATTTCTCAAACAAAAATGGTGTTGTCGAGCCGTGAGCGATTTAATAACACAATTATTAATCAAAATATTTTTTTTCTGTACTTTTCAAACTCTTGTCATTTCAATCAGGACCACATAGTGCTACTTTACAAGGATATTACAACGCAAATTTTAGACATACTTTTAAATATTTACCAAATCTTTTATCTACATACAGTAAAACCTGGAAAAGTGAGCACCTTTGAATAGTGACCACCTGTTTATGTTGAAAACTATTTAGTGAATTGTTTTTTCTAGTGTATATTTCGTTTATAAAAATTCTCTGTATATTAACCAGTGACCACCTGTCTATTGTGGACAGTGACCAGTGTGTGTCGTCTTTTTTTTTTGCAATTTTTACATTGCAAATGTACCTTAAAAAGTGACCAGATAACGGACCAGACAGCACGGGCAAAGCCGGGATTTTCATGCCAGTAAAAAACATCCTTTCTTATTAATGAAGTCTAGGAAACATGTATCTCAAATACATATCTGAATTGAAATCATGACTACATGTAATTATTTATCCATTATACAAACATTTATATATATTTTCAAAACTTTAATTATCTGATTCATGTGTCATTCGAATACCTCTTATTTAATATCATGATTTTGTGATTTCATTGAATATATAATTCTTGATTCGAAACATTGAATATGTTTATAAGTAATTCTAAAATGACTTATGATTTCAAATTATTAATAACACCAGGAAAAGACAGATGGAATTTATTTTTTCTAGGTTTTAACGAATTGAAATGAAATTCTCAGCGTAGCTTTTTGAACTTATTTTCCATGGCTTGGTACGCTTCTTGCATTTAGGTTTAATCAGATTTTGGCTCTGGGTTTTACGTCATTGCTGATAAATTTCATTTGATGTTCGTTGATGGCGACAAGGAGCGCTTTTTAATTGCTCCCTCTTTCGTCTTTTGGGGATAAAGATTGATTACATCAGATGCCACTATAGGCGTAACGTCACGTGTAAATCTCAGAGGATGAGGGAACTTGGATGCACCCTGTATTACTCGTTGTTGTCTACTAAAACCCTCGGTTTGTTTTCATATTGCCAAGGGGTTGCATGCTCCAATTTTGAAAAGTTCACTCAGCATCCTTTAATAATGTAAATTGTGCATGTTAAAAGCCTATCCATGAAATCTATTTAATGTACAAACAGCTAAAAAAATATACTCCTTTTAAAAGGCAGACATACCCTGGAGGAAATATATTACTTTACTGAATAGATTCAAGTAAACAATTCTTTAGTAATAATCCTAAATCTAAATGAAAATATCTTGAGACAAAATGAAAACATTTCTGATATAAATTTATAATAAAAATTTATAAATTCTGTTAAAATTGTGTAATTTCTGATATGCGTAACTGATAAAATTAAATAAATTTATAATATGCATTTCAGATGCTTGTAAATAATTTATTATGTGCATTTCTGATACATGTAAAATTCTATTACTTCTGAATAATTATGTAATTTATGATATGTATTTCTGATAAATGTACATAATATCCGATAAGCAATTCTGATACAACCGCTTCACAAATACATATTTTGTTTGATATATTTAAAATGCACTTCGAAAAAAGCTTGTACTTTTTGTTAAATTGCAAAACAGATAACTTAAGAGGGTGCAGGATGAATATTTAAAAGAAAACAATTGAATAGTGCCTTAAAAAATATGTTTTAAATGTTAGTAAAAATATCGTATTTAATACAACCTTATTCGTGTATTTTGCAAATTTAAAAAAAAAACATATTTAAAAGTAAGTTTTCTTTGTTTCTTTCATTTTGCAATAAACTTGCACACACTAACACAGAATATTTAGAAATAATATGGATGTTATAATCATCCTAATCATCATAAACTAACAAAGAGTACATCAGCTTATGTTAACAGTTTTGCATTAACATTTGAATGCAAATTTAACGGCTATATTCACGAGTGCAAGCCATAAATGGTAAAAATTCAATTTGAGAAAACATGTTTGAAATAATATTTTCTCGAAATTGATATATTTGTCATTCGAGGTTCCGTTATGAATTGCTTATCCTTTAAGTTCAATGTTGAATAACAATTTAAATTCATACACTCGAGTTTTAATGTGTTATTTAAATTCCAACTCATGACTACGGTATTAGATTTGTCTGAGTGTGCGAAAATATCAAATACGTCGCACGTTCGAGCTACTACATTTTCACCGAACAAATAAAGTGGAAAAATACCGAAAATGCAAATAAATTTGGGAAATATTTATCAACTCTTTTGAATTTTATATTTTAACGAAAGTGTTTTTTAAAGAGATGGAAAGAAAAAATGATCAATTAAATCGAATCTTAAAAATTTATGCCATAAATTTCAAGTTTCTGAAATCATTAGCTTGTTTGTGACATATCATTCGGGAAACTAACGTAAATTAACGTCACATATTTCATTGATGTCGTAAACTGCACAACATTTCGAATATGTTACATGTACAGTATTTTGTATGTTTATGTCATAGGGGCCTACGCAAATTTACGTATATTTACTTGTTCAGGGTGAGGCACGAAAAGTAACATGTCATATTTACTAACATGGTCATGCAATCCTTACTTACAGTACATTTTCATTTCATCTTTACTAACATAGCCAGATCATCTTTACTAACACGGTCATGTCAACCATGCTTACATGGCTATGTCATCTTTACTAGCATCAACATGGCATGTTGATGTAGTAGTTAGTAACCTTACTAACATGGTCATGCCAACCTTACTTACATGATCATGCCAACCTTACTAACATGGTCATGTCATCTTTACCAACATGGTCATATCATCTTAACTAACATGGTCATGCAATTCTTACTAACATAATCATGTCATGATCATGATCATGTGATCCCTTACTAACATGATCATGGCATCCTTACTAACATAGTCATGCCATTTTTACCATCATGGTCAATGTCATCTTTATTAACATGGTCATGCCATTTTTACCATCATGGTCCATATCATCTTTACTAACATGTTTTTGCTATGTTTATTAACATGTTTAACATGTTTGTTAACATGTTTACTTCATATACACTGAAATGTGTCTCACACGCTTAAACCGCAGTATACGTAGGCTAATATAAGTAGGTGCACTCGCTGCTTTTTTAGGCGCCAAAAACACTGCAGCGCCGCCCTGTTGGTTGAAGTGATCACTAAAATGGAGCCCCGCCAATCTTAACCAAAGAACACAGGTGAGAGACATCTTGCCTACAATTCGTTTACAAGCGCAGGGCGTGGCTGAGGGTGGGCGAGTTGATCACTTCAACCAACAGGGCGGCGCTGCAGTATTTTTTCGCACCAAAACAAAGTGCACCTATACTTATATTACGTTTGCGTATCAAAAAAGCATCTTTCTAATCTAAATCGGGCTCGCGGTGTCCCGTCGTTAGGGCATCGACCTCTTTAAATTGGCCAAAAACCACATTTCATCACGTCTGGAAATCACGGCAAAGGTTGGCAAAGGTGTTGGTCGCTAATGGTCAAGCTGGATGAAACTGGCTGGGGGAAATTAAACGTTAAACGCCAGTCATCTCTTTATTCTGAAGCGAGGGGAACAAAGCTCATTGTAATTCCAAATTAAGCCCTTTAATTGTCCAACAGCGATGACATCGTCGCTGAATTAATTTTTGGGAAGATAGGCATCGTGCTTCGCATTTATACATCCAAAATGCATTTTATATTTTTAATGTTTGCATATATTAACTTTCGGGTCGTCTATTAACTTCTCCCCCCCCCTTTTCCTCCCTTGCATCTTCCGCGAGTCTATACTCGAAATTTCTTCCCCAGTTTTCGTGAAAATTTACGATTACTGGCACATTTTATCTTCTCTCATCTCATTTCGTGTTTATAAAAGCTGCCATGATCCGTCATTTTGTTAGGGGAAAAACAATGAATAACATTAGGCTTATTGGGCGACATTAATAAGCGAGTGTCCAGCTAATGATTTACCAATTAAGGGGTACTCCCTCAATTTCTGTTTTCAATGTCCGACTTTGATTTTGACGCCTTGAACCATCGCGAATCAGATGATGGTAAATTCGGTTGATTATATGTTGAGATTTTAATGAAGATTCTGTTTTTAACAATTTATTATATATAAGTTATAAAATACAGTTATTTGATATAAAAACTAAAAAAAATAGTTATTTAATATAAAAACATAGTGAATTTGGTATTTAAGTTGAGAGGTTATTTTGCATTTCCACTTGACCATCGATTGATTTATTAATTTAAAATTTAAATTGACATTTAATACCCACGTTGAAAAGAAATGCACTTTAAATTATGCCTATATATAATTGAACACATGTAATGCATTACAAAAACATTTTGCGGTTATTAAAAAGTATTTTAAAAGGCATTCTCGAAACGCATTCTCGTCGATGCATTTCAATGTATTATCATCGATGCATTTCGATGTATTTCAATGTATTATCATCGATGCATTTCGATGTATTTCAATGTATTATCATCGATGTATTTCAATGTATTATCATCGATGTATTCAGGGTTGCCAGTTTTTTTTATAGATTGGTCTTGCCTGACTTTGCCTGACCATTAGGGCAATTTTTCCTGACTTTTCTTGACTTCTAAAAACATTTTTCCTGACCATATTTCAATAAATTGACAAAATTTTAATTATTTTTAAAAGATGTAC
>JAQGBX010007427.1:0-11444 GCA_034698745.1 Megaphyllum sjaelandicum | reverse complement strand
GATGCGATGTCGCCGCCCTGGACGTGATACCACCCACCTGGAGTCGTAGAGGAGAATCCAGTCAACGTCCCAGGAAGTCAGGTGAAGGAGTCATCATTGACTGTACGCGACGCGTTACCTACGGGTCGATCCAAGGGACTGACCACTTGTAGAAGGCGATCGAGAAGAGCGCCCGCGCCCAAGAAATCGCGACGTGCTCAACGCCGTATCACGCGAACGGAACCGCGAGTTCGGAATAGTTCTTCCGGACTAAGTGAAAGTTTTCTTTTGCATAGATGTTTGCTTAAATAAATTGTTTTTTCATCGCAGCCCGCCTCCTGTCTCACATTGCACAATTAGTATTGAACATTTGACAAATTTGTATTTGGAAAATTTAGAAAATTTGTACAGATCAAAGAACACAATGTAACCGAATTACAATAGTATCAAATGAACATATCTAGTGACGCGATTACGATTACGCGACCATAAATTAGTGCATTTATTCTTTGTAATCGTGTCATAATTTGATAAACTATGTTTATTTGATTCCATTGTAATTCGGTTACATTGTGTTCTTTTTTCATACATGTATAATAGAAGCTTGAATAAAGGCACATATGGTGCCGAAACGTCGGCACGTCGTCAGTCGTTCTGGTAATATTTCTTAGACTTTTTCCAGATTTTCCAGGTTTGGGGGACCCTGTAAACTATGATCCTCTGGGAAGTCGTTATGCTATTGTAAACTTGCGCTGTTTTTGTAGTCCAATTGATGGCTGAACCAGTCACCAATTTGTGGAACAATCATTTCACAAGCATTTTGATACTGTATAATGTTATCTCAAGGTTTTGAGCTCGGGGCTGGTTGCAATAAACACTAACATGAATGCAAATTTGCACAAATTTCTCACTGTTGCCATAAGCACTAACGTGAATGCAAATGTGCATCAATTTCTCAATACTGCAGTGGCGCCACCTGCTGAGATTCTGAATCTGGCACCATTTGATTGTTTTATGACGGGAAGCCATATCCTCTGGCTATGGGTCATAAAAAGTAAATAACCTTTTTGCTCGCAAAGCGATTACAAAATTCGGATTCTTTGTAAAACTTACTTAACAACGTCGAAGGTTAAGATCGTAAAGAGCATGATCCCGTAAAAATAATTACAATTATCAAAATTGAAACTAAAAAAATTGAAACTGTATACAACTGATCCAAATATAAATCTTAGCACGTATTCTCAAGTTTGTGGTCAAATGCTGCTGAGATTGCACACTTGCATGCCTGCGGTTGATTACTGTCCCAGTATTTTTTTTACTGATGGGGCTATCCATAATTCGAATATTTGGAAAGGGTGGGGTTTCCATAACTGCGAAAAATAGGTTCATACTTTTGATGAGCTATAGAGTTTATTCCTCCAAGCCACTGTTGCATACTAGTCTTTGGATATATTCGCAGTCTGCCTCAAAAGTGTAAAAAAAACAAGAAATTATAATGCGTGAAAGTTGTACCAGGCATTGTTGAAGTTGAATATAATTTAATGTATTTATAAAGTTTAGGATTGTTCTTGAATTACGAAATTTGCTCAGAATGCATAAAATTAAATAGTTTTTGCGGAAATTTATTGTTTTGATTAATAACGATGAGAAATGGCGGTTTTTTTTAATTGTCCACGTGTTATTTAAATTAATTACGTAAATACGTAATTTTTGTTGAACGTTTTGATCACTAGGCAATGCCTTCTCAAATTAAATTTCAATTAATTTAAACCTGCTTAACGCGTACTATAGGAATTAGAAAACGTGAAATTCGTGTTAAATATGGTACCCGTGTAAAAAAGGTGATAAAACTTGCACATATGTAATGATAAAAAAAACTAAGAAAATACCCTGTTAACATTAAGCAGTATATATATACTGAAAATGATACTTTTAAAATGGCATTATTAATGAACGTGTACAGGGAACTGTAATAATACATTTACCCTGATACACTAACACATTTATTGCACCGCTAGGCGAACTGTACACTTCATTAATACTGTCGTTACCTTCTGAGAGTGACATTAAGAGTGATCGTGTAGGGTGAAAAAATGTGGAATGATGGCCAGTAATGATGAAAATCCGGATTTTGGCATCATTACCGCATGGGGTGGGGTAATGTAAACCGCCATTATTGATGACTATACGGATTACGCGCCTCATTAACCTGGCCATTAGTAATGACCATGTAGGTTTCCCCTGTAGACAACACTTATTTAAATTTCTCGCGTTACGCATTCCTTACTCGTACTTCCAATTTGCGCAATTACGTTGAAAGCGCATGCGCAAAACGGCTGCGAAAAGTTTTCATTACTGCACACAGATAAGGGTTGCTAAGCGAAAATAAGACATTTCAAATGATCGTGTGATGTTGAAATGTAATGAAAACGAATGATGCATCATTTTTTGGAGGTAATGTCATTTTAGCTGATGGCATTATTACTGAACGTGTACAGTTCTCTACGTACTGTACGGTATACATTAACCAAACTTTTTATTCCATTTTTTTTTTCAATGTTTCAATTTTTTCATTTCATTTTTTTTTTATTCAAAAAAAGTTAAATTAATAAACAAATTTGGTTGACGTATACCTATAGTCTGGAACATATTTCCGCATTTCCCAACCGCTTGAAAGACGTGCCAAGAATAGAGGGATTTCCCATGGTTCTATTACGGTAACCATCATGGGAAATCTCTCTAATGATTCATGGTGGCAGTTTCAGAAACTAACCAGTAACTGCAACAGCCCATGAGTTGCTCATCCAACAAACGGCAATGACGGGATACCGAACATGTTGATCAATGCGCTTCTGGAAAATTTCCGGCCACGAACCTGCTACCCTTGCCAGAGGCACGTCGCGGGCTCCCCCTGGCGGCCCGCGCCTCTGCGGATAAAACGCGCCACGCTCCGCGTCCCCTCAAAACTCGGTCGAGAGAAACCGTGTGAGTAAGGTGTGACCCCCCCAATCCCCCTCTCCGTTCACCCACTGCTCCACTTCGCCGGTCTGACGTTACTGGTCATCCGCCGCCAAATAGCTCGGCAAGGTACGTTCAACTCACTGCCGGTCCTTCACTCTTGCTCCGCCTCCCCCCAAGAATCAGAGAGAGGTACGTCTGAAGAGAGCTTGTCAGAAGCTTTGGATCTTACCTGCACGTTGGGACGGTTCCTCTTGGTGGACCCCTCGAACGCCAGGAAAGAAAGGGTGGCCTGCTCGCTTCCGCCGATGTCCACCCGAAAGATATCGCCAGCCTTGGCCGTCACGATGCCCAGGACACACTCGCCCCGTGCTGGAACGTACTAAAAAAAATTAGAACGGTACATTCTTTAAATTCGGTGTGGAATACAGCCCTGGTTGTTTTGCACGACTCTTGAGGAATTTACACTGAAGACGGGCAAGATGAAGACCGTTACCACTTTGGTGAGTTCTGCCATGGCTTATTTGGCCTTTTTTTTTGGGGGGGGGTTATCTGAAGAGTCTCCATGGAACGTGGATAACTGGGGGTATCTTCAGGAGTTTACTTGAAGAAGGAAGCCTGCTTTCGCCTGAAGGTTTGAAAAGTGGTCTCCGAAGGGATTTCATGAAATTTGGCTGGATTTCGACTGATATGCACCAGCAACAATTAAAAGTTCTTACAGAACTGCTGATGAATTTTTGTTAGAAAGTTGGGCATTTTTAATCGATTTTCGATAACTGGCGCGATTTCGGATGTCGTGAAAACATTTAAAAACAATATCCAGGAATTGCGTAATAAAAACTAGAAGCAATTGGATTTTCTTCCAGTTGGGAATTTTTTTTCAATTTTCTGAGAAGTTTTGTTCAATTTTCTGGGAAGTTTTGTTCAATTTTCTGAGAAGTTTTGTTAAATTTTCTGGGAAGTTTTGTTCAATTTTCTGGGAAGTTTTGTTCAATTTTCTGAGAAGTTTTGTTCAATTTTCTGGGAAGTTTTGTTAAATTTTCTGAGAAGTTTTGTTCAATTTTCTGAGAAGTTTTGTTCAATTTTCTGGGAAGTTTTTGTTCAATTTTCAAAGAAGTTTTGTTTAATTTTCTGGGAAGTTTTGTTCAATTTTCAGAGAAGTTTTGTTCAATGTTTTGAGATGTTTTGTTCCATTTTCTGAGAAATTTTGTTCCATTTTCTGAGAAGTTTGATTCAATTTCCTGGGAGGTTATATTTAAATATTCTGAGAGGTTTTGACTATTTCTTCGAGAGGTTTTATTTAGTTTTCCGAGAGACTTTATTTAAATTTCTGATAATTTTCTGAGGGGTTTTATGTAATTCCTGATGTGTTTTCAAGAGGTTTCCTGGATTTCTGAGGGATGATCTACATGTAGGTCTCCGAATGGATACAGTAAAGTATTCAAATCCTAATGATTTTCAGTTTTTTTTCTGAACTGCTTAAATTCTTAGGTTTCTTGAAAGGGAAAATTAAAGAGTGAGAATCTCTGTCTCTGAAAGGATGCTTCCGAACTGCTCACATGTATGATTTTTCTGGATTATTGATGTCATTTTTGATGATAATGATTTTCAGGACTGCTGGACGATTTCCTGGGTTTGTAAAAGGTTTTCAGAGCCGTCATGCCAGATTTTAGACATCTGCAATTTTCTGTATTTCTGTTTGAATTTTTAAACAACTGAGGTATTTTGTGTTGCTGACCTTTGGAACTTTTGAGTCAAATCTCAGAAAATCCAGTGTGTTATTCTGTATTTCCTGAGAATTATGAAAGTTTTTAGGAGATCATTCAGGATAACTGTAGGAATTGCTAGAATATTTGTTTTCTAAAACAACGTTTTGAGATTTCATGACTTGAAAATGTCCATAAAATGTTTTTTTGTGAAAAATGTAAAGTATGGTGTTTTTACAATCTGATTTTTAATTAAGTTGATGGCTTTGGTTGGATTTTCTTAGGAATTCTTCCTGGAGTTTCTGATATTTTCCTAATTTATTGAAAATTTTCCTCGTCTTTTGAGTTTTCTACAGCTTATTTTAACTTGTGTTTAAGTGTAAAAACATTTTAGTTATGCCACCTGATTCAAAAACTATAAGTTTTCATTTTTTTCATAAAAAAAAACCGATTCAAATTTGGAAAGGTTCATTATCATAAAACAAATTCTGGAGGTTTTGTTTATTATTCGATATGAGGTTTTTGAATGGAATTGCAGTTGTGTTAACTAGAGTATTTCACGAAAAAAACATTTAATGGATATTTCATGGCTAAATTAACCATTCCTTTAAAATATTGAGGACAAGTTTTTTTAAGTCCAGAAAGTCGACCAGACATCAGGGCATGTAATGTCTTCCAATGGGTTTGCAGCTATTATTTATGGAATTTAAATTAAGTGAAAGTGCTGGAAAAATCTCATGCAGTAAGATAACCAACTGTGCCATGTACTCCAGAATTCCGTTTCCATTGTGAACGTTGTGGAAATCTCTAAGAAATCAAGGTATTTCGCCAGAATATGGGACAAACAAATTGTTATTACCAGTAACTTTTTACGGCATCCTCACATATAACCTGGAAACGTTTCTTTTCTGATCTAATGCATTGATAGCCATTTTAAGTACATTGTTCTTATACAGAAAACTGTTTGGTTATTTTACAATTTTTCTTGAAATTGACTTTGACGCAGACGAGTTTTGCGAAATGAGGTCGGGCCATTTTTCACATGAATTCTAAAGTTGTGCGTGTTTTGGGAATCATTTCCAATGCTTTTAATGATTTATTCATTTCCAAACTATATTTTTGTCTTTCCAAGACTTTTGGAGACAATTTATGAATACTTTAGTGATTTTGAGGCAATTTATTAATACTTTAATGACTTTCGGAGATTATTTATTAGTACTTTAATTACTTTTGCAGACTATTTATTAATACTTTAGTAACTTTAGGTTATATTCTTATTCTTTGCCAGTCTTGAGGCCTATATGTATTTCCTAATATAATCGCATGGATGTTGACAAACTTTCGCCCAGTTTTTAGAATAATGTTTGGAAATATTGATATTTTCACCAAAATTTTTGGGCAACCATCCCTTGGTTGCGTGTTCAGAACACTTTCAAGAATTCGGCTAAAAGGGTTTTCTTCGATTACAAACCAGAAACATGCTTAAATGTAAGAACACGCCGCAACATTAAATCAAACTTGCTTTTATTCTAATTTTTTTAACGCAAATTTTTTGTAGAATATTCTTTAATAAGTTAACTGGTTTTCTCGATGTTTAATTACGGCAAATGGCATATAGTGGTCCATATATGCACAGGAAAAGAAAACCTATCCTTTCTTATTGTTCCGCAGTTAACGATTAGTAATGAGGACAAAACTGACAATTAACACGATTTTAATTTTTATTCTTTTACGTGTTTTTTTTCCAGCAAAACAAAAGTGATACAGTGGTGTATCTGCAAACCACGGAGGATATCGAAAATGTGAACAACATTGAACTGGAGAAAAATGTGAGTTGACATTTATGTACGGCTATTTTTCCCTTGAAAAATCGCGATTTTAACCCAGTGACAACCTTCCCAAATTGAACGACCAAGCAAAATTTCAGCAATTTCATGTACCACGTGCGTCCCCGAATCATTTTTTGATGCACCCTGTACCATAGATTTGGAACGTAAGCCTACCCTCTTTTGAAAGTTGTCAATCCAGTACGTAGATTGTCCTTTCTTCTTCACCATACCGCATTTGGTAGCCATCACTTTATCTGCCTCGCGCCTCAGTCCCGGACCTAAAATTATTTTAATTCCATCACTTAAACTTGATAATTCGTCTAAGACGTCGCCGGCAAGCACGATGCGGCATTCCTCGGTAGCCATGTTGAATTTCGTAACCATGTGACAAAGTAACTCGGCCTTCAGTTTTTCCCTAACCTACGTCAGATTGCCTCGCCTTTATGCTTTTTATTTTTTCGTGTGTTTTTTAAAGCATGTGTGTTGTTGTAAAAATAATAACAAACACTTTTAAGACAGCGATATGGGTTTTGTTGCGCAATCTGGGCCGGAAAACATGTTTTGAAACGTATTTTTCCTTGCCTCCTAGGCATTCAGCTTGGCGTGGTGCCAGTTTACCGAGCCTGGATATGCCTACTTATTTGCCATTTGTCTTTTTACATTCTAACTCGTGTTAAGATTTGGAAGCTGAATTGAAAATGTTTTCCGCCATTTTTGGACTCATACTGTTTAGCTGGGCGATGGTTTCAATATGGAAATCAGCCGGAATTTCTAATATTAATATTCATCAGGAATTCTGAATCTACCACGTTACGTGTGTTGCAATTTTTATTTTTTGATAAGAAAATCATTTTACCCAAATTTCTAAACCTGCTACAAATTAATGGCAATTAATTATGGTCAGAAATCATTATCTTATTAATTGCTCTTGTTTTATAAGTTGTTTGAAAATAGTCATTTTTTTTTCTAAATGTATTTTACTAACATATTTTTTGGAATTATTTTATATTGAAAATTGTCTCGTTGTTTAATCGACGTTAAAAATATTTCTAATGATAATAAGAAACTACAAAGACGTATATTTAAAAAAACAAAAAAAAAAAAACGAAGTTGGTGAAAATACTTTAACTGCGTATAATTTGTTTTTCTTGATAAATTTCCCAAGATAATTTGGTTGTTAAATTATATAACCAATTAATATAAAATTATTTGAATCGAATATTTATACTGATAATAATTAACTACGAGGACTATATTGTAAAAAAATTGTTGTACAAATATTTTAATAGTCTACGATTATTTTCATGATACATTTCAAAAGGTTTCTAAATTATAACCAATAGATATAAAACTGTTTAATATTAAATTCATTACATTTAATGTCATAATTGAGGCATGTCCTTGTGAAAACATGACAACAAAACATCAAAAAACACCATATTGAAAATAGATTTAGCAAAAACCATAATCGAATACTTGAATTACATTTCCAAAGACTTTTTTTACTTTTATAGGTTAACCTAATTGTAATAATATAACACAAAAACTGCAATATAGAATGCAGTTATAAAAATTTACGGTCATAAAAATAAAAAATGTAAGAAATAGCTTAAATAAAATTGTTCTAATTTTTCGGACTAGGTATAGCCACTCGGAGCACTTAACAATTGTTCAAATAAGTTATAATTGATTATAGATGGTACATAAACAATTTCAAATCTAGCCTTTATAATTCCAAAAATCATCTTGCCGGTTACTGTAAAACACTCAAACTTAGCAAAATTGGAAAAAGTTTTAAAATCTTTACAGAAAGTCCCAAAAAATTGAATTGATGCAATTTTTTTTTTTCAACGTGATCCTTAGATATTGGTCAATTTCCGAACATTCTTTCTGCAAAATTGTCGAAATTGTTGAAAATTCGTTCCTTAAAAATCTAAAATCCACCGGGAACGCTCCCCTCACTCAATTTACGAATCGCAAGAAAATTGAGTTCCGTCATTTTTGAATCATTAGTGACACAACTCACAATGTTTATTGCTGAGATAAAACAAATTTAGTGCATTGTAATGCGTAACGAAAATAAAGTGAAAATACTGCAATTTTGCCAAAACAATGCTTAGCTAATATACATACTGTACATGTATGTCATTTCTACTGAATATTGGGCCAATTTTGCTTGCGGCTTGCACGAAAGTCTTAAACCAGAATTTGGAGATTTTTGCGTTGTGTCACTTCAGAGTTTGGGGTATGATATTAATATAATATGGCAAAATGGCTGTGGGAACAGCAAATTGTTGAATGGATGAGTGGATTAATTAGACATTGCCAATTGCGTCAAGCTCACCCATCATTGAATCCTCTGCCTTCATTCGCATGCACCGGGAGTCCCGTGTGTTTTGATTATTAACAACAAAGTTCATTTCCCCATCGCATTGAAATTTTCAAATAATAATAAAAAAAATGAGGTTAGTTCCACCATATTGTTCTTTTTTTTCCTCACGAAATTTCGGTTTCGCCCCAACAAATTTCTCAGTCTGGGATCTTCGACCCTGCGCTCCACCGAGAGGTGACGGCTCGTCCCCTTGCATTCCAACGCGATTCGCCTTTCATCTCTGGTGTGAACGCCATCCTAACCCACTGACCTCCTTGGCGATTTTCAACCGCCCTCCGAAGGTTTCTAGGTTAGGAGGAATGGCCGAAATCCTGAATACTGAAATGCTTTTCAATGGCAGAGTCAACTTCCAAAGTCATTGCTGCCTAATTAAGTTAGCTTTCCACGCCTCGCACCTTTCCCATTTGCAATTTGGCCCAACGGTTTTCTAGGAATGTGTCTAGGCTTTGCTCACATTCCGGTTATTGCACTTGACACATTCGTTTGCCGAACCGTGAATCGCAGTTTTGTTTTTAATGATGTTCCCACATTTCCAACAAGCTTCCGTCCTGTGGCCAACTAAGTTGCGTCCAGTAACCACAACAGTAATAACTACAAGTATAAACAAGCAGAGTTTTCCCAGGTCTGGAAAACCTGTAAGAGTCCGGGAAGAATAATTTAGTTTGAAAAAGTTAAGGAAGAATTAGCGCTTCTGCGTGGTTAGTTCAGAGCAAATTTGCAAACTTTTTACCGTTTTTAAAACCCAAGACAAATTGGCAAAGTTTTCAACAGTTTCCGAGGACAAATTTTCAACTTTTTCGTTGGCTTCCGGGGAAAAATTTACAAGATTTTCAGTGGTTTCCGAGGATAAATTTGCAACAATTTCAATTGTTTCCGAGCATAATTTTTCAAAAATTTCAATGGTTTTCGAGGACAAATTTGCAAAATTTTCAATGCATGGTTTCCACGAGGTCAGATTTGCAAAATTTTCAATGGTTTCTACGAGGAAAAATTTGCAAAATTTTCAGTGGTTTCCGCAAGGACAAATTTGCAACATTTTCAGTTGTTTCCGAGCATATTTTTTCAAAATTTTTAATGGTTTCCGAGGAAAAATTTTCCAAATTTTAAAAGGCTTCCGTGTACAATTTCGCGAAATTTTTTAAATTTACCTAGGACACATTTACGAAATTTTCAACCTTTTCCGAGTACAAATTTGCGAAATTTTCCACATTTTCCGCGTTCAAATTTGCGAAATTTTCCAGGTTTTCCGGGTATACAAGTTTGAAAAAATTTCACATTTTTCGTAATACAAATTTGCGAAATTCCCTACATTTTTCGAGCACAATTTTCAACTATATTCGAGGACAGATTTTCCATAACTTCTTGTCTTTTCAGATGACAATTTTAAAAAAACTTTTAAAATTTTTTCGAAAACATGTTGTTGTTTTTTTTTTTTTTTTCTTTGGTCAATTTTGAAGTTTCTAGTATATTTTGAAAAATATTGAATATATATTTTTTGTGTCGATATTTCAAAATCGTTGATAACTTTGGCATATTCGACAATTTCGACATTGTCTTGGCCAGGGAAATTTCTTTTAAAACCTGGAAAAGTCAGATAAGTTAAATTTAAAATTTCCAAAAAAAAAATCTGAAGTATAAATTTGCGAAATTTGCATAACTTCTGGTCTTTTTTCCGGTCCGCGAAATATTTTTACTATTCTCACCTGTCCGCAGGGGTAAATGGTTGGAAAAAACTTAACTAAATGTGTTTCCTTGTTTACTATTTTCTATCTCAATTTTTCTAGAACTTGAAGAATTTTCTTAATTTTAAATTAATCTGAAATTAAAATATACACACTTTATCAGATTAGTCAGAATCCAAAACAAGCAATTTAATCCAGCTTTTCTTTCATTTCCTTAATTTTTACATTGATTGGTCTGGTTTTTATTAAATTAACTCCCAGATATATTTTAAAATTTATGCAAATGTTCCTATATGCATATTGCATTCACTTCTTATGTCTTAATTTTTGAAAAGTCTTTTTTTGAAATTTCGCCGAGTTTTCAGAATCTTCTAATTCAAAATCTTATTACTGTATTTTCAATAATCCCGCCTTTATTTTTCACGGATGTTGAAGTCTTCAATGCCACAGGACTATTATCAATATACTGTAACTACTTGTATTGTTTGAAACGTACACTGTAGATCAACTTAATTACTGTCATTATCATGTCGATTTTTTTTCAATTAATCTGTCCGGTTTAATAACAAGAGAAATTATCGAAGTTAACGAACTTACAAAATTACAATTTTTTGCACTCATTCAAGAGAATAACAGAATGGGTGCAAGGACAATAATAAGCATAAGAAATATAATTATAGTTGTTGTTGAATCCTTATTAAAATGCAACAACAAGATAGCATAATGTTTCTTTAACTGTCGTCATATATATATACAGGGTGATTCATAAGTCCATCACCACCCAATTTTTTTCTTAACCGTTAGAGATATGAAAAATCTGGTTGTGTCGTTAGATAGGTTGTCATGGGTGCTCTATCCGTTGATAGTATTAACTTTTACCTAACACCATTTTTTCAAC
>JAQGBX010007426.1:0-11445 GCA_034698745.1 Megaphyllum sjaelandicum | reverse complement strand
CACTCGGCTCGGAAATGGTGCATACTTCGCAGAAATTAGTGCACCCTACTTGCACTCTTCGACTGGATACACCCCGTGCACCAGGTGTGCACCGGGTGTGCTCCGCTGCCACCAACAAGGAAGCTGGTGGCAGCGGTGCATCCAACATGGCGGATTATAATTGTCTAGGCGTCTTGAGGTCACATCGTGCAACACATGTGACGTCATCGGTCTACACCCACAAGAAACTTTAACTGCACCTGATGTGATGAGCCGAATTCGCTATATTGGCGGATTCGACTTGGCGCACCGGTGTATGCCGGGTGTACTTTTCTGCACCCGTTCCATTCGTTTGGGCAATTGCTCATTCTTTATTGAACTGGGTGCACCCTAAGTTTCATATTCGACTGCTTACATCTCGTGCACCGGGTTGTACACCGCCTACACCGTCGACAACCCAAAATGGCGGATTATGGCATTTACGCGGGACATCACACCACGTTTGTCCATGCGAGCATGCGAGCGTCAATTTGAAAAGATCCAGCCCAAAGTTACGGAGCCCTATATAGGAAAATAGACATTTTATTTTTCTGGAAAAAAAAATTCGTTACCGAATTGTCCAAAGTCGCGTTTGTTTCCTTTGTGCGCTTTCACGTTTTAAGAGCAAAATTTTTCAAAATTTTTCATGGTTACCGCTTGGTAAGGACAAAATTGCGAAATGTCTTACGCTTTCCGTTAATTTGCAAAGTTCTCCAAGTTTTTTTGGCATATTTTCCACGTTTTCTGAGGAAAATATTTCAAAATTTGCAAGGCTTACCGAAAGCAAAATTTTTCACATTTTCCGAATACAAAATTGTCTCATTTATTAAAAAATATGTCATGAAAAACGTTTTAAAAACAGTCGTTGTAAAATTTTGCAAAACATGTTCCTTTGTCGAGTTTGCAAAATTGCCTGTGTCATTTATTGATATTGTTATTGGTTAGGGAAGTTTTTGTAAAACCTTTGAAAGTCAGGGAATATATACAGTTTCAGCACATTAAATTTTCGTTTTAAGCTTACTATTTTAATGAAGTACAAAATGTCGATCGCAACGAAACCTGACATCACACACTGGTTACTGTATGCAAAGACAGGTGGTCACTATACAACGAATTTTTATGAAAAAAATGTGCACTAGGAAAATAAAACACTAAGAAATGGTCATCATAAACAGGTGGTCACCAATTAAAGGTGGTCACTTATTCAGGTGTTCTATTTCTGTTTTTCTATTCGTTATAGAAAAACAGACGAAATGTAATCCGCTATGTTGGGTGCATTGCCTACACCAACTTTCTCGAGCATGTAGATGGTGTACTTTCGGTGCCCGGAGTGTAACTAGTCTAATACGGAACGTAGGGTGCACTATTTCTCAACCGAATGGAATATACACCGGTGCATCCGCGATTATAATATTTTGTCTGCTGTTCTTTCCTGAATGTTTCTTTTCGAAATTTGCGCTGCTTGGGCAGACGATCGGCACTCGCGTCTTCGGGTGGGAAAACTTGGAGTGATGCCCCTGCGACGTCATAAGCTTGCACCATGCAACAATATGACACGTTATCAGGTTGCACCTGCAAGATGATTGCCGTACACCGGTGTGCCCTTGCAGTTGAATCCGCCATAACTCTGCCGATTCGGTGCACCAAATGATGCAGCCTGAGCCCTGAGCCTAGCATCACGTGACATTCTCATTAGACAATTTTAAACATCTTCATTATTTAACATCAAATTAATCGTTAAAACTCGTAAAATCTCCAACATTAAAAAACACGTATTTTTTCGAATGTTTGAAACTTAAGAATAGACCGAAGACTTAAAATTTAAATATTTCTATGTTATTTCACAACTAACGCATTTTGCCGAGCAAGGTGGCTTAAAGGTTAGCATCCTCGTCTTGCATTCGGTAGACTCGGGTTCCATTCCTGTGTCAGCTATCCTCGATTGTGGTTTTTCATGGTTTCCCACAATCCCTTTAGGCGAATGCTGGGATAGTTCTTATATTAAATCGGCCATGACCGTCTTATAATCCTTGAGGTGGTAATTCACCTCGTAGCTTCTGGGCTCGTCTTGGCAATAGTCCTGGAAGAATTGCAGGGTAACTTTTGGCTCTAGCATTTCTTTATTGTTATTTTTTTTTAATTTTAGTAAAATTTAAGTTATTTGTTTAAAATAATAGATTTTTGGTGTTATTTTTTATTCTAAAAAAAATGGTCACTATAACTATGGAAACATCATGTCATGCATTTTTTTTAATTTCACCTGCATCAATTGCGAATTAATAACGTATTAATTTGCATATGGTCAGATTATATCATCGTTTATATTAAATATCATATTATTTATGACTTGTAATAAATCTGTAAGAAATTGTACGAAAAAATTTAAATTCCAAGTCATGTTTGAGGCCGCAAGTTACTGCATGATTAGATGCTCATTAACTACCTTCACCAGTTGCTGAGCCTCATATGGATCTGAAATATTTAAAATCAAAACTTTTTAAAAAAATGGTCTAGTTCGCGACAATTTTGCTTTTAGGAAAATAGTATTGAAAACTAAATATTATTTCCACCAAATATAGTCACACCGTATTTCTTTTTTTAAAAAAAACTTTGTGTTTACTTAAACTGTAATGCAAAGAGTTTTTATGGAGTTAATCCGTATTTCCATTTGTCCTCAAAATCTTCAGGAAATTTCAGAAAGTTATCCATGGAAACTTTCCAAAATTGTACTAAGTTTTTTTAAAGTTTTCCAATAGACCCTAAGCTAACCTGCACGTAGAAGCATAAATTTAGTTTTTGGATTTTGACGACCTTGATACGTTAAATTTCTCTGCCTTTTTAAAATATGCCATTCTTCGTGAAATTTCCAAGAATTAACCTTGTCTAAGAGTGCCTTTATTAGCAGCAAAGCTATTAAAACCAAAAGAGAAAGTAGTTAAAAGCATAAACTATCAAAACGTCAACTAAACTGCATGCTGACTTACAACATAAACGTCATAAAACTCAACATTTTTGTACATATACAGTTCTTTAATCAACGAGAAATGGTTTACATCAATTACATGAACTAGAATTGATAATGCACTAAGGGGTCTCAGCCCCTTCTGGCATCAATTACATGAACTAATTCCTTTAAAGATAATAGTAATAATTTGTCTTGTGCCAACTAGATACTATAAAGTTCTGAAGTCTTCGCAGTTTGTCTCGATTGTTTTTATTATAAAGTTTATTCCTGGTTTTGTCTTTCTCATTATGACGATTATCCTGTGAGCAAGGTGCAGGCACTGATTCAAAAATTTTATAATTGGAATAAAAAATGTTTGATGATAAAAATTATATACATTACTGAAATAATTTCATTCACCTCTTTTTTAAAATTATAATTAAAAGTTGTATATGGACACCAATAAAGGATGTCTTAAATCGTATCAAATATGTCCCTGTTTAAAGAATCTCCTATCTAAATCTTTAATGGTAATTCTATTAGCCGTTAATGCATTAATTAGAATGTTCACATCACTCGCATAAAAAATATTAATCAATATTTATAATAAATTTTCCGAAGCAAATCACATTTTCATTTCTACAGTGTATTTTTTTAAAGTAAAGTAACAGTTTTACGTAATGTTACGTAAAATGTTCGAGGTTCATTCTAAGAAATTCTCCACGATTTATCGAGGTTAATTTTACGAAATTTTTCATGATATTATCTGTTAATTTACAAAATTGTACCACACCGTTTTTGTAGACATTTTGTAAATTTTGCAATACTCTAACTTTTTCAAAAGTCCTTTTCACAAATTTCGGACCAATTCCTACAAAATTTACGTCACCATGCATATACGCCTAATTGATTAACTCGATAATCCGTCCACAAATTTAGCTAAATGTTAGAGCGCCTGTCTTCCAGCCACCATGTCCAGATTCGATTCCTGATAAGACTGTGCTTTTTTGTTCTTAATATATTTTACAAATTATAATACATATTTTTCTAAATTCTTCATCATCTCGATATTACGGAATTTTGTTTTTAGAATTTTTGGATATTTATGTAAAAATTCCATCGATTTTTAGTGCAAATACAACACGTTAGTTAAATTTTTATCTTGGAGCGCTTGATTTCCGAGACTTTTTTTTTTCTAAATTTTATACAAATTGAACGGGTTTAGTTTTACTTATTCTTTATCAACTTAACATTACATAAATTGTTTGCAGATTATTTAAATTTATTTAATAGATCAAAATGGCTTTTTATTTGAGCAAAAATGCACATTTTATAAGACCCAATAAATTATAAAGAAATCGAAACGATCCAAAAACCTCGTGATTTTTGTTTTAAAAATCTTTATTAAAAATTGCGAAAAATCTTAAAGTTTTAAAATCGAACCTTAAATTTCGTGTGTTTTAATCCTGCAAATTTATTTGAAATAATACAATGTTGTGCTTAAGAAAATTTTAAACTTGGTTAAAAATTTATCCAAAGCATTTTTAACGATATTAAATTTATGTAGAAAATGTCAGCATGTTTCAAATGGTTTGCAAATTAATGGAAAACGTGTAAAATTTACACGTCAGAGGCTGGTGTGTAGTCCATTTATGGTGTCGACGAATATTTCCAAGTCTACTTTAACAACAACTACACAAAATTTTTGATTAGTTATTATAATTAACAAAATTTTAATTGACCGAGAATGTAAAGTGCAAATTAATAAATTAAGGTGGTCCAGACGAATAGTAGGCATTATTCCAAGTTCTGACTAATACCGAGCAAGACGGCTTAAAGGTTAGCATTCTCGTCTTGTATTCGGTAGACCCTGGTTCAATTCCCGTGTCGGCTATCCTCGATTGTGGTTTTTCATGGTTTCCCACAATCCCTTTAGGCGAATGCTGGGATAGTTTCGATGTTAAATCGGCCATGACCGTCTTGTCCTCAACCTGGTCCTGTATCGACATTCGTATAGAATGCTCTAATTGTCCTTTTCCCGAAATTTTTTGATTTTTTTACCTAAACTATCTTTGAATAAGAATATTTAGAAAAAATTCCGTGTTTTCTCAAAGCATCATTTTGTCTTTCAGTCATCATACGCAAAATGAAATTAGCCCATTTTTAATGTTAAAATTTATAAAACTAAAGTTGAACAATATTTGATTTAGAAATAGGTCCGATTTATTTTATCGAAACTATATAATCGCAAATGTTAATAAGAATTATTCAAACGTTATTTTTATTATTTTTATTTTAATTATCCATCTTAGTTTTAAAATGATAATAGGAAAATCCACTCCACGTATTGGGGTTAGAAGGGTATATATTTTTTATTTAGGTTCTAAGTTCACATTTACACCAGAGTTGCGATAGCCCAGAATTTAAATTGTGTGATAATTTTTGATGCAAAAGTGCGCATATCCTCGTATTTAGCACTGTCATGACGACATTAGCAGGTATTGATGAAGTTTTTTTCCTTGAATATATATTGCTCTGAGCTATAAGCCTGAGTTGCAGCATCTCACAGGGTCTATATTATGTTTTTTAAGAAAACATTAAAGAAATACGATGCCTTTTCAAATTGCCTTTTCATCTCTTCTTATCTAAAAAATCTATTGATTATACGGACTAGCATTCAGTATTTGTTCACGAACACATGCTTATCACGTGTTTAAATTGAAACTTTTATCACAATTTGGGCATCCTGAACAGGATTTCATTTATTGAGCGAATCTAGCACGAAATAAGACGTCCAAAACGTTTGAAAGTTATTGAAGAAAACAATGGTAATTATTTTTAAGATAATTAGTAATTTATCCATAAACGCGCAATGCTAAAAATTGTATTTACTTCTAACTTCAAAAGTTACTCACCTTATATACTTTTGCATGTTGAAGGAATATTTTTAAATTTAGAAAAAGTAGCAATGATTGTAACATCAGGGCTACTTAAAAAAAATTACTTTATAAGGACTACTTTATAAAAAAAATTATAAAATTTTAATTTCTTTCGTGTATTTTGTTGTTGTTTTTAAAATGAATTAATGGATTGTCGTGTTGATTTTTGTCTAATATTTGTGTTTATAATTTCCCTAATATTAAGGCTGCGATGTCCCTCCGAATAATTTGTATGTTTATGCTGATCGGGATATTCAGATGTTCGAGTGCTCAACTAGCTACCAAACCGCATATCATCTTCATTCTAGCCGATGATTTAGTAAGTATACACAACCAAAAAATACTTAAACAATTTTTTGTGTAAATTTAATTTTGTTTTGTGATATTTACTATATCACGTCAATTTTTAATGAATGTTGATTTTAGGTAAATTGTATGAAATTGTCGACAGTTTCCGAGCCTAATTTTGCAAAATTTTAAACGTTTTCGTAGGTTAATTTGGAAATGTTTTCTATATTTTTTCCTCTTAAATTTGAAAATCCTCCATGGTTTCCCACAATTCTTCCAGGCAAATGCTGAGATAGTTCCTATATTAAATCGGCCATGACCATTTTCCCATCCTCATCTTAATTGAATATAAAAATCAACATCTTCGATCCTTTCTTAAATTTCCAAAATTTTATTTTTCTTTCTTAAATTTCCAAAATTGGCAGTATTTTTCTCTCTTAATTTTGCAATATTTTCAAAATCCTCATTGGTAAATTCAATTTTCCTTCGTCAATTTGTCAAAATTGAAACGTTTTCAACATTTTCATTGGTCAATTTTGAATATTTTAAAATTGAAGCAAATACATTTTTTGTGTTCTTTTACGAATTTTTTATAATACATGTATATATGTCGATATTTTATATTTTACAATGCTGTTGAGGAGCAAGGAGGGGGGCGGGGAGAGACAACCGATAATGCATACGTTGTAAATTGTTATTTTCATTGGAAATATTCGTAGGCCTACTTTATGGAGGGCCATGATTTTTTTTAAATTTCAGGGTTGGAATGATGTGGCTTTTCATGGATCAGAGCAGATCCCTACACCCAACATCGATGCTTTGGCTTCGAGAGGAATTATTTTGAACAATTATTATGTCGCGCCAATATGCAGCCCATCCAGAAGTGCTCTTTTGACTGGAAAACATCCCATTCACACCGGTAAATTGGATAAAATGCTAAGAACGAGTAGCATCAATTGATAAATAAAAATAAAGCGTAAAGTTGATTCGCATACAAAACTAAATCATAAATTCATTTTTGATTCCAATCTTTGGCAGGCATGCAAGTTGATGTTATTTATGGCATGCAACCGTACGGCTTACCGCTCACGGAAAAGCTTTTACCGGAGCATCTTAAAGATCTAGGATACAAAAATCATATCGTAGGAAAGGTAGTGAAACCGTCTTACCGATTTCATGTTGCATCTTATTTGGATAAAATTTTATTTCGATTTTTATACGTGCTTTTAATTGATATCATGTAGTGGCATCAAGGATTTTTCAAAATTGAACATACGCCGTTGTTCCGTGGTTTCGATTCCCATTTCGGATACTATTGCGGACACCAAGATTATTACAGCCATCAGGCCCAAGAAGATGTAAGTGGGAAAAAAATAATATTCAACGACAGCTCTATTTATAAATGAATATAGCATTTGAAACTGTTGTAAATTTTTAGGGTGAAAATGTCGGATTTGACATGCGCAGAAACTCGAGCCTTTCTTGGGATACAGTTGGACAATACTCAACATTCCTATTTACGACAGAGGCAGTGAATGTTATCGAAAACCACGATACTTCTCAGGTAACCTTCCTATAATCTTCGTTCATTACTTACAAGCTTTTTTTATTTGATCTCCAACCTGATACGCAAAATTCTGATGATTTCAAATGCCTTTTTTCTAGCCTTTATTTCTCTATATGGCAGAACTTGCTACCCACGCAGGAAATCCCACAGATCCGATACAGGCTCCCGCATCCTACGTCGACAAATTTTCTTACATCGAAAGTGTACCAAGAAGGAAATTTGCTGGTATGAGAACCGATACTCATTTGCTCAATTTTTAAAAAACAGAAAATTTGTTCTATAGTTGGATTTGTGACTTATTTGAAAAAATTTGCATTTTATGTACCAATATTTGAAAATGCATTAACAGGGTTCCCCCAGACCTGGGAAACCTGGAAAAGAAAGGGAACGTGAAAATGACCTGGAAAAGTCAGGGAAGAATGGTTTATTTTGAAAAAGTCAGGGAAATTCAACGCAGTCATGGCGATCCAAAATTAATACTTCTACTAGGTTAGCTCAGGGCCCATTTTCCGAATGGAAATTTGCACAACATTTTCCATATTTTCGGAGTACAGATTTGCAAAATTTTCCCCGTTTTCCATGTACAAATTTACACAATTTTCCACGTTTTCTGAGTCTTAATTTGCAAAATTGTCCACGTTTTCTGTGTACAAATTTGAAAAATATTCCACGTTTTCCGAATACAAATTTTCAAAAATGTTCACATTTTTCGAGCACAAATTTTTAACATTATATCCACATACAAAATTTTTTAAATTTAAAAAATTTTCATGCAATTTTTTTAAATTTTTTAAACAAAATGTTTATGTTAATTTTCAAAATTATCGTTTGTCAATTAAAAAAAACATTTTTCAGTGTCAATTTTGGAAAATATGTCAATTTTTCACGTCGTCATTGGTCAGGGAAGTTTTTTTTAAAACCTGGAAAAGTCAGGGAAGTTGAAAATGAAATTTCTGGGGAACCCTGGATATGGAAATTTCCAAATTTAAATCGTTGGACAACATAGTTCAAATAATAAAGCGTGTGAAACAAAAAAAAATTAGTATTATAATTAGTAATAGAAATATGAAATCATACCTTTTTCTTTCGAATGTACTCGTAAGTCCAAAAAAAAACACTGCACTGATTAGAATGTAGATGTTGGAACAATGATGGACTCAAACACACAGAATATGCATTGCTGGAATCTAATGCTACTGCTGGTCAACTGGATTAACTTAATCCCTGGAAATCGTGATCTGGTTGATTGATTTCACCAATAAGAACATTTGTGCCCTATCCCATTCCCCGCCCTTTGATCATGGGGTAGTTTTTCATGACCCATAAAGGGACACGTCATGAATAATTCCAAAATGTGCAAAACTATAGGGCAACCATTGGAGCTGCTGGTGTTAAACTTCAAAAAATGGAGGATGTAGCTTTTATACCCACTGTTTCATCCGCCGCCTTTTAGAAACAAATACTTCCTTAAGTTTTGGGAAAATTGAGTCATTTTAGAAAAGTTTTAGTGGTTTATTCCTTAATTTGAATCTGCATTATTTATTCGAAAAACTGCATCAATATAAAAATCAAATTTGAACAAAAATTGTTCATAAAGAATATTACCAAAAATTGTTCATCATTTAACTGAATAATTATTTTACAAATGACAGTGTTAATCCGCAAACCAGATAATCGAGATCCAACTGAAAAATTGCAACTCACTACGCTCAGGATCACACCTTGGTCGTTACTCTGCTTCCCTGTGGCACATTGTGCGCACCTTGTGGTAATTTGGAGCGGCACAGACACACTTCCGGCTTTGTCCCGTTTCCTGTTTGCCGCGGTTGACCATGTCTTCGGCCACGGCGTCGAGATACACCTGCTGCTGGTGGCTGCCTTCTTCCAGATGGGCCAACTGCCAGAGTGTGCCATTGGTGGTGGTGGCTAGCTTCGAATACTGGCCCTAGGTAGTGAAAATATTATTAGCTCCATCATGTTTCGGAAATGGAATTAATTACAAAATAAGAATTTGCAGTTAAACATACGTCGGCAAAATCCGCTGTATTAATTGTCCCTTGTTGACCGGAAGTGTAACCATTGGCCGTGAACTTCAATAGCCGCTTGGTGATGCTGGCGTAGTTGGAAAAAACATACAGTGCCACTTGGTGGTCCGCCATGGCCTTCTGAGCTTCGTGCATTGCTTTGGCATAAACGATGTCCTGAAATTAAGTAAAATCGTATAATACTACAATATTATCGGACACTATACTATTAACTTTTTGTTTTGAGTAAATGTACTTGGAAATAAATCAATGGGGCGTTATTAATTAAATTTAAAGATTTTTAGCAAAAGAATTTTGGAAATTATTTTATTATTGAAAAATAAGGCTTACTAAAAAATTAAAAGCCTTTGAGAAAGGAAATTTTTTTGTTAGTAGTCCTTTCATTAAAGAAAAGCCTGTCAACATTTTTGGCATAGCACATATATTAGTGGTACTCATGCAGGAGATGACTCGATTACTTATAGTTGCATGTAGATGTAAATGTATATTAAGCTCTGCATGGGGGCACTTGCGTACTAACCATTTCTTGTTCTACTGTATGTTAACATTTATTGTAATATTTGAACAAACAGTAAGGCCGATGTTAAGTTCAATAATGAGCTTAACATCACTTCGATAAATGCTGGCTACTCAGCTAACCTTTAAACACTGGAAGGAATGTCGCCAAACTAACGATTAGCAAGTTAATGACAGATCGCATAGAAACCATAAATAACATAATAATGGCGAATTTGATTGGGCCAAAAAATCTGCACTGTGTAAACTACAAGGTGAGGCATAAGTCTGTAAATTCTTTTTGCGCCATGCCTAACTCCATTCTTTTAGTAGAATTTCCTCTTTCTAAACGGTTCCCAACTCATGCTGAAGAGCAGCCAGTTTCTTTTCTGCGCATTAGGCCCCCTTCTGTCATTTTTTTATTGCCATGATGTCCACTTTTAATATGCTAATTCCTGCTGTAGGGTGGCCACTTTCCCCTGTGAGCCATCTACCTCCTTTTGTATTTTGGTGACTTTACGTATCATTATTTGTACACAGAGTGCGTAACCCTTTACAGCAATGCTTACATAACCAAAATAAGGCTTTGACCCTATTTCCAGGGCAATTCCCTTCCACTACATGTCTTTGTCTCTCTTTCTCTGAATTTTCCACGGGAACAGTCACGCCAACACAGGGCTGTTGATAACACCTCTTACACACATCCCACTGAATCCAGTCTACACTCTCCTTATCCTCTTGCATAAAGCCCTCAATACAATTCCTAACCATCTTTAGGCAGCCCAATTCCAACCTAAAAATTTTACCTGTTCTTGAATTTTTCCTTTAATCCTCCAAATACAAGCCTCTGAATGTATGTGAATAAATTTTGACCAAATGTACTACGTATAGGCCGTCATCCAAAAATTTTTAATGTCCAATGATTATTTCTAATGCCAAAAAAAAAGAAAATTTCTAATGAAAATGTCTATTGAATACATTCTTTATCCCAGTCCAAACGATATTTCACTATAAGGGGGAGAGTTCACCGGCCACGCCCACAGCCATTTTACATTGGGGCAATGGCAAAATGTCTTGAGGCAATTTTAGCGTAAAGAACACGTACTTTTATAAAATAACAATTGTCCATGGTCGAAGGACTTCTCCCCC
>JAQGBX010007425.1:0-11447 GCA_034698745.1 Megaphyllum sjaelandicum | reverse complement strand
TAAACTGGAAATAATATATTTAAATTGAAACCTGGGAAGAAATTGGTACATTATGGTACATTTACATCAAAAAGCCGATGCGTTTCCCTGCATAGCTTCTATGCTTTCCGGGATCGGTAGTCGGTATAACACACAAGTACCGAATTTTCATACCTTTAATGATGTAAATGTTATTTGGGGCCGGGATAAAGACTTGGTGTTCACCCAGTATAAAACGGATAAAAATTAACTTTTTCATTCGTTTTAAAATTAACGCGTAGGAAATTTAAAAATATGAAATCCACAAATCCTGGTGGTTTGCCTTTGTTATCTAGTGACAAAAATTATCGAAAATCCTTTCAAGTCTACGAGATCGCTGGCATAGACTTTTCATTGGCTCACGGACAACTGAGATCATAAAGCTTGTACATAAATCAATGGATCCATGTGCGCAAGAATAAACGAGTAACAAATTTTAATCAAACCTTTCAACAGCTAAAGAAAAAATGCATAAATATACCTCAAACATAGCAGGAGTGATTTTCTAAATTATAAGACAAATTAATTAAAAATAATACTATAATAAATATTTGTTGAAGCGCCCTATAAAAAAAAAGCCGAAAATATGTTCGTAAATTGTCGGGATTCAACAGAAGAAGGATATTGGAGGCCAGTGAACCAGAACTGACGTAAAAGGTAATTACTTTCTTAACGAGCCAATTTCCAGGCAGTCAGCAGTTCGAAGGATGTCAACAAAGAAGGCGTTGGCGAACGAATAAAGTCGAGTGTTCGCAGTAATATTACACAAGTCTTCGGGAAATTAGCCAAGATTATATTGGCATTATTACTGCCAACATTAAAAGGTTAATGTTCACGCACAAAAATATATCAACAACATAAAACACCTCCCAAAACTATACAGTCTATTAACTTTGGTGTAACTAAAAGCAACAAAGAACAATTAAGGTCTCCGCAGGCAAAGAGCGTATTTATGGGCAAGAGAGGACGTGAAATCTTTATATATATAAATAAGCCTTTTGATCCAATAAAATATTGTTCGCAGTAAGCCTAGGTCAGCATTTCATGTCGTAAAAGCGAAATGCGATAAGGAAATCCTGGAGTTGCATAATGTCCATAGAGTGGAAAACCAATATAATAAGAAAATCGATTTGCAACATTCCAAATACGAGATTCGGTATATACGGAAGAAAAACGTGCTTTCAAAATATGGCGCATAAAATTGTCATCTTCATTCACATCGAAGATAAGTTGGACGCGTACTCAAATTAAGCCTCGAGGCAGACCTGTGCTACCAGCATTTTGCATCGCTCTTGCATAATAAGAAAAAAGTACAAAACTAAGCCATCATTCAAAAATGGCGGAACAAGAGTGCCATTTTGGCAGATGTAAAATTTTATGGACCCCCAACGCGATGTATATACAAGTCAGCGGGGTATTATGATGCAAGTGCGTTGTGTAGAAATGGAAACAGGAAATAAAGGGTCTCTTATAGGAACGTTAAAAGTGTCGATAGGAGAAAGAACGGCATAAAAAAGATATGTTGAAACGCATTAATAATGAAAGTGCTGACTGTGGACGTGGCAATATTAGATGTCACATCGAGCATCTTTATGGCCAGCAGCTGGGCAGAGGTGTATTTTTAGAAAAGATATGGAATTTTGATGTTACTTTAGATCCTATCTATTTGCAGTCAGTCAAATACAAATAGAAAAAAAACCGCTCGTACACTGTAGTTACGACAGGCAATGGGGCAGAAATTATCGGAAGCACTTGGCTGTAAAAATTATCCTCAAGAAAAATCCTGTAAATATTGAGTCGTTCTACTACAGTACTGCTATTTCTGACCAAGGAGCAATGTCATATCTAAAAAGCAGCAAAGTTGCAATCGGCATTCAGAAATGTACAGTATAGCGTTACAGAAAGGTTAATTCCCACAATGCATCTGGTAAAAGGAAGCCAATTTTCCTTCTCTATATAAAACCCTAGTGATACCCATGTTCATGCAACATAAATGAGAGGCATACGCAATTCTTAAATAAATGAGATGCTTCAAATACTGTATAAGACTGCTCGCACGCACACGACAACCTTACCTTGTAAATTTCCAGCTAAAATAGCGCATGTTCCTCAGAGAAAATAAAACATAACTTTAATTCAAAAGTCACGAGGAGCTTATAATAATGAGACCATTTTGTAGGAGTTTTGTCGGAACTGGGTCACATTTGAAATGTCGCGCTGATGTTTATCTCGGATATGATCCTTTCTAGAGCGTATGAACTTGTTTCAATTTTGAAACCCCATCGTATACTTGTATAATTTGTACGGTTCAGGTACAATGTATATTCCTATGCCATCTGCATCGCAGATGTGCACAATGTCAAATATAAAACGACTATTCGCGGAACGCGTGCGAAACAAAATGTCTTTGTTGCCTCATCTCAAACAATTTTAATATGCAAATATAGTCGGTTATTACCATGGCAACCATCTGACTTACAGCATTTTTATGCAATATTATAAACAGTGCATTAATATTCCTATTTAGATGAAAGGAAAAAAGCAGGCTCTTAGAGCTTAATGAACGACCCACTCCTAAAATACACATGCCAGAAGGAATTTTAAATATTTATATTATCAGCATGCGTGGTAGAACGAATGGCCGTTTGAGTAAAAATTGTTGAGATTATTCCGTAATAAATATGTTAAACATTCTATTCATTTCAAAATCAGAGCATTCAATGTTTCATAAACGGTTGGAAACCGGGCAACAAAAAATTGCTCCAGTTGCAAAAAGAAAGAATGAAAAATTAATTGCTTGCATACTAGACACATATGTTTACAAAAAATAAAAACACTTTAGCGGACCGAAGAAATCAATTACCTTTGCTTTATTTGAGTCCAGGTTATTGCTTTTTCCAAATAAAATATCATGTTTAAAAGTTTTAGGGGTCTAAATAAGATTAATCGTATATGTCAAAGACAAAGTTTCTTAATTATTGCGGCAGTAAACTATAGTGGTATCAATTTCAGATTTTCCACAAATTTGAGACAGAATATATGATAAATTAAGAAATCGCATAATAGTTAAAGATTTGAACGCAAGCATAGAGGCTGATCAATTTAAAAATAATTGATATCAATGACGGAAGCCAGATGGTGCCAATTTAAAGTATGAGATCACTCGATCATGAGCAGAGAAGATTAGGATATAATATGCTAAATGCAATAAATTTGAGAAGAGTTAAGAAACTATGGTCGCGAGGTAAGTAATTAATATAGGATAATAAATGCACATATTGCACTTAATTTGATTAATACTAGAAGCGCCTCGGCATGCTACATGCAGCAACGTTGTCATGGATATGAAAGGTAAAAGAAAATTACTATCCTATTCTATACAGAAATTCTCCATAGTTGCAGTCGACAAGAAAACATTTTTCACTGAAATATCCACAGCTGGCATCTTGTCAGTTTTGCAAATTATGGAAGAAAAACGCAAATTTATCACATTTCAGCGCATACATGAAATACAGAGGCATGCAATGTCAGGGTTATTTAGAAAATGTGTGAGAAATGTACTTTATCACTGTAAAAGCCATTTTTTTCTTTTGCATTTAACATAGTCGCATGAGAAACTACTAATCCTAACTACTATAATTCTGTGGCTTAAGTGATATACGATGCCTCTCTTTGAAAAGCTAATATGAACTATTTACTTACTAAATGGATTAAATGTGCATTTCTGTAATTTAAAAAAATAAAAAAACCATCTAAAATATTGCAAAACAAATTGGATAAAATTCCCGAGGGCTTCATAAAATGGGAAGCTAATGACGTCTATAAATCTTAGAATATTATGTAAATCTATCATAGAAAATTAATTAGGTACAGGAAAGCATTTTTTAAATTATCAAGAATGTTAAAACCAAATTAATAGAATCATATCCAAGCACACCATTGCTACTTTAATTCTGATTACTGAAGTAATATGGAATTCTATTTTTTAAAAAATCATTTACAGTTTAATTATAGACAACTGTGTTTCTCCCAAAAGTATAAATTTGAGTCTAATATGTAATGGTGACTTGAAATGTCACGAAGACAGTTAGGTAGTGATTGGAAAACACTAAGACAAAAAACAATATTCGTCATTTCCCTAAACATGAATCCTTTTGTTTCTACCAAAAATAATAATTTGCAATCGCATATGAAAACATTAGCTGCCATTGCACTCCCGCAAACTGAAAAAGCCGCTGATAAAACAATTAATCGGAAGCAATAGTTCACGGAATCATAACTGCGTGACAAACATAACGAGCAGATAGCACTGCAGTACCGAAACCCACATACATGTATACGATACATCTCTAAAAATCCCAATAACCCTAAATCCTGGAACATAAAAGTGGTATAACTTTCAGTTCCGTGCCGATATTAACCTGAAGAGACTTACTGTGAAGCCATTTCACGAGGCTATAAATAATAATTGAAACTATCGCTCATTAAGGATACGCCGTTTCCATTGGTTCGAACTTAACAACTTCTGCTTAGCTACAGCGCAAAAGGATTTAATGGGCTAGCTTTTCAGATATAATGCACACCATCGCCCTCCTCAGGAAATGCATTACATGTACTTCATTTCACTCGAGAAAGGACATACATTTTCCAGTTTTTTTAACAGCCCAATATTTGTATTTTTTTTTAACTTTCACATTTCACATTACAACTTGGTTCCTTGGAGCATCGAATTACCCATTACTCAGAACTGCAAAAGTGCAACCATTTTATTCACGCTCTTTCGTTCCCCCTAACTCCGCTCTAATTCATTCACTGGCAATTTTGGTTCTCGCAGTAGACTACACGAGCAACAATTTTTCTTTTCACAAATTTACGAACTTTCACATCTCACGAATAAACATGCATGACAGGCATCCCAAGAGCTCCTTTCAATTAGCTTATTAAAATAAAATGTGAACATTTCTACAGTAAGATGCACCGCAGCTAGGAGATGAAATATTACGAAGTACGAGCGGATGTTAGGATGAAATGTTAGTTATTATAAATGAAAATGAACTTACCACCATCTTCTGCCCAGCGATCCTTTTCTTGCTGTACTTCAAGAGGTCGATTGGTGAGCAAACGATAGTAACCTTGTAAAAGAAGAACTAATTCCTCCGATTCCCGATCTTCCAGACTCAGCAAGATATTCTAAAATGCAAAAAAAGTACAAACAATTAATAAAACAAGCAGTGAAAACAATTAAAATAAAAAATGAAAATGGCAATGCTTTCTGTCGAGCTATTAAAAACCGTCAGCGATTTTCCAAACTTAATGCAACGAATGATTTTTGAAGAGAAAAAAGTGGAACCCTAAAAGATTGAAACGCAAGTTCACTGCGAGGATGGGCAGTGATTGGAGCTTTTCGCAAACCCAGCCTGCATTAGACTTCTCCCAATACAGCGATTATAAAACCACTAATAAGCCGAGTTCTAAAAGCCATAAACGGTAAATCAAGGAAACAACCTCAAAGTGGCACTCGAGTAAATTACAAGAAGTATTTGTTTTCGCGAACCCTTCTTGGCAACACCCGCATCTGATAATAATTTAAGTCCCATTAACGAGCAGATGGGAACTCCATTGGCGAGTTTAAGTCGATCGTGGACTACTGCAAAAGTGGATCGTGCTACGAGACGAGAGAACACAAACAGGGAAATCGATGTACTAATCGATATTTAAGTCGTAAACATGGTGGGCTGCATGCTTGTTTTTTTTTCTCATTTTTTTCTTCTTCCGCAGAAAACTTTAGATGGATGACAATATAAAGTTGACAAATAGAAAAGCAAGGACTCGCGAGAACAAATTTAACCCACTCGTAGTACAAATTCTTATAAACAAGGCGATCGAGGTTCCACATGCGATTGATATTTACCGATTTGGTCAAAGAAGAGAAGAAAGGTCGTGTCCACGCATGCAAAGTTGAAAATGACGTACGATTTCACGTCCTACCTGATTATTATCCATAATTTGGCGCGAAACCAACGTGAAAATAGCGTCAGCTTTGCCAAAATAAGTGCAGGTTACTACGCGGAGTTAGTTGTCCTAAGCAGCGGTAATTCCCAAGGAAGCGAGGAAGGCATTCATTATTTAGCGAAAAATCTAGGTTATTGAACGAAGTGCAAAGCGCACCGACGACAAATGCTCAAAATTCGAGTTAAAAATGCACTCCCCGTCTGCAAACAAATCTATTTCGGAGAGCCCAGAAGAAGAGAACCAGCTAGGAAAAGAGCTTCGCGGCGCACTGAGTTCACCAATCGTTACAAAACTCTTTCGGAAAGTAAACCAAAAGCGCAGAACCCGTCGAAAAGCGAGCTCAGTCGCGCAACTGCCATTTGCGAGCTGCTTGGCAGCTGCACGATGCACATGGATGTTTTGCCTTCGCAGTCTGGTCAAGTGAATTCCCTAGACTTTCAACTAGAGGCCATCGTCATGTATGCAAACTAAAGCAAATATTGCCCGCAAATGCAAAAGGTTGATGGAGGTGCCATTAAACATCAGCGTGCAGTCGTTGGCAATGCTCCAGATGGCATTCATAATGGCAGTTTTGGCATTAAAGAGTATCGATGCATATAGTTCCGACATGTACGGTGCATGTATCGATAAATTGATCTACAATATGCAAGCAACCGTCTGCTAAAATATTATGGATCAGTCAAAACCGTGATGAAAAAAAAAACCAACTACATATGCAATTAAATATTGGATATCACTGCATGCCCACGACAAAGTTACTAGACGATTTGGTCCATTGCATTATTAATGGCTGAAGTCAGGAAAAATGCATGAAAAAATTACCATTTTAGTTTTTAACCTTTATGTTTTGCAAATAAAACAGAACCCGTGTGCTTCTTTGCATTTATAAAGCAATGTTTTTTATGTATAAATAAATAGAATTCAGAAAACGCTATTCCAAATTGAGTGGTTCGACATTGTTTTTTTTTTGTTTTTTTCTTATAATTTCAATTATCTACTTCACGAAACAACATTTTCATTTACTTGCAAAAGGCATAGTAATAAAATGTAATACAAAGACCAAAAAAAAATCATGGAAATATTTTTTCAAACGTTAAGGGCCCTTCTATTATTTGAATGCATATTTGAAGGTGTCCGAAAATGAAAGAGGCATACATGTAAGCAAATCCCTTTCCGAAAAATAGTTATACTATGCATTTTGTGAGTAAATGAAAATGTTGTTTCGTGAATGAGATGATTAAAAATTAAAAAAACAAAAATGAAACACTTAATTTGGAATCGCGTTTTCTGCAGTCACTTTTTTCTCATGTACAATTGTACTGTGTAATTCTTCATTGCATCATCGATCCTGCGAAGGGAATTAATAATTTACGAACGTTTGTATAAAAAACTTAACAAAAGAAGGATAGTGATGCATTAGTTGGCAAATTTGTACAGCATTTCCAAATCATGGTTCTTGTATAATTATATGCATGGCTAATGCCAATGGGATAGATAAGGCAACCATGACAAAACCACTGTGCATAATGCAAACAACAGAACAGCGTGACGTCAATGAATTAACTGACAATCAAATCGATAATTAAGCTCTTTGAAATCCACGAGAGATACTTTGAAGAGCTTAGAATCGTAATTTTCATATTCAGATTGAGCTTAGTTCCATGAAATGGTCATTGAAATTTGAAATCATGCCTCCAATGCCACGCGATATTCCATCAGGCCAATGATGACCTCCAACATAATACCCACCTGATCACCTAATTATTTTCGAAACTAAAAAATAATTGCAATGATGCAGCAAAAGCCAATAGCCCGTTGGCCATCAGAATGAAATTGTCACTGCGAATGAAACGATGTAAAACCACATAAAAGTGAAATATGCCGGCAATAAAAGTACATATTGGGAAGATTGGAATTATGGCATCAAATTTTATAGTTTTCAGGCAAAGGAAAACCAAACATGAGGATAAAAGAACAATTTGTAAAAAGCAATAACATTTATCGGAGCAGTATTATTTCGAAACGCACTCGGCCCAGGGAGCCCTTTATAAACAATGGAAACTGAAAATGACCATTTTGAGCAGTTTTGAGCTACGGATCAGGAAAGACGAGTCAACCGTTATGGGAATTTCACATTTCAAATATCTATAATATGGCCAGTCCTGTAGAAAGGATTTTAGACATCTGATTTATACAAGCAAGTTTGATTAAAAAGCGTTATTATGTATTTGTTTAAAAAACTTTATACTGTATAAGTTTGTTTGGGTTATATAAGGACTTCCTTAAATCTGAAAGTAGACCTATAGTTTGTACGCAAATTTGAGACATATCGTATTCATTGCTTAAAATAAATCAAGGTTCTAGTTTTCAGAAGATGAATGTGAGCTACACGTATGTCTCGTTTTTTTTTCTACAGACAGGTTTACTTCGTACGTACTTGAACCGAAGCAAGCATGTTTCAGTCTGAAAATAGAAACATCTAAATGCATATCCTTATAACGTCCTATTTTGTTCCTCATATTTCTGTTCTACGAACGCTACACGTAATGTAACGTATTTTTTTATTGTTATATACACAGTATATTAAGCAATAAATGCGAATTTATTACTAAATTACCAATCATTTTCTGCGTCCTATAGGCGAATAAAAGTATAAGCTGAATCTTGGTGTTAATCAAGAGGATGCACCTTATTTTAGCCTTCCGATATGCATCTACATATACATGTACATGTATGTTCTCTTCAATATAAGCATGATTAAGAATATCAACTAACCCCAAATTGTTTATAAGTTTTTCAAAATCTTACAATAAAAAAAACAGTTATAGAAATCTGTCTCGAATGATATTGCTATTATTTCGAGTTGTAAAATTCGATTTAAAAAATATTTTCCTCACATCGTGTCGTGATGCATTTAAGTTAAAAATACAATTAATTATTACTTCTTCCAATCTTCCATATATACTACTCGTAGAACTAGTAGAAAACGCAGTACATGTACACGCAAGTGCAAAAATATCCTCTGCAGAGAAATAGATAAGCCAATCAAAAGAAAAATCTGTAAAAACGGATGTTTTTCATTCCGAACTCAGCAGTTGCTACAGGCCCATAAAAGATTAGCAAAATCGATAATAATAGTGCAATGTTACTGCTTCTACACTGTATATGAAATGTCCCGTCCGCGTCTTATTTTACTGTAAATTCGTGCAGCATCACGTATCTGGAATTAGATAAACATCGCGCAATCGAAACTTTTCATCTTTCGGATATAACGAAATTAGCTTAAACGTATTTCAAAACGAAAAAATATAGGTCGAAAGTTGAAATACCTAAAAAAAAAAAAACCAAACAGTATCATTGCGCGTGCATCATGTCGCCAGAATAAATCCATTTTTATCACGAGATAAGAATGCCAATTATTTTTTTGCTTACCAGAAAGCCACGGAATAAGAGAAGAAGTCAAAAATAAAGCTGCTTATTTCCGAATAGAAATAAATTACCGCTCTGCTAAGCTACTGTACAAGATTACCACAAGAGTATTTTTTCACGTGCTCAGTTTAGAAAGTCATTATAAGCAATTTAAGTGAGAATCATGAAAGCTTTTTGCGATTAAAAGCTCGAGTTACTTATCGTGAAAATACAAAGCCAGATTCCTAATTACAAACTTGATATTTTACACATGCATACGGTGTACAGTATAATGTCAGTGAGCATTATAACGTATACAATTTATGAAAATGCAATGATAATACCTGTATGCATAGCCTACTGTAAATTTCAAGAAGATGACATCTGTGAGCTAAGTGAGATTAAGATAACTTTTTATTAAACGAGAGTTTGAGCGAAGTCAGAAACTTTGAGTTCAGCCGCGAAGCTTAGTAATTATAACGAAGAAATGTTGCTGCGGAAAAAGCATCCATCAGTACGTGACAATTACTTCATTTTCAGTGTAATGCAATTATTCGGTGTAGGAAAGTGCACTTAGTGATAATACACACTGTGTAAGTACAGGCGAAATCAAAGGGCATGCTATTTCCAGAGGTGTTTTGCTGGCGAGACAACGTGGAATTGAGTCAGATTACTCGGTACGGATAGATTTTCTGCAAAAAGCATCTCAAGTTTTGGGTACAATGCCGTACATTGTTCATTCTTGTCGCAAATGTACGGCTTTTAGAAATAGCAATTGTGCGAGAAACTAGATGCCGGGGATCAAACGGAATCCGCCCTGTATATATATATATAGTATATACAGGGTGGTACAGAAAGGATGGACAAGTGCACATCGTGGACATTTCGTGGATGTGTAGAATGGTTAGAATGTGATCGTGGCTGCCCTTGAAACAACCGTTCAAGGTCACCGCGGCACTAACTTCTACACCGTGTTTTCTATACTATCAGTGTAAGTTGGAAAGTTGCATGGCGTCGAAAAATTAGATTAATGGCTCCATTTGCAACATGTAACTATCGATCAACATCCAACAAATGACTTCTGGGCTCCTTGCATGTTTTCAACCATGCATAACACCTCTATATTACAGGGAAGCTCAATTCCTAAAACAAACCAGGTACTCGAAGTTTTCTGCAATGTAGCGGTGTTATGCAAGGGTGCAAACATACAAGAAGCCCGGAAATTATTTGTTGTGTGGCGATAGATAGTTAAATGTTGCCAATGGAACCTTTAAACTAATTTTTCGATGCTCTACAACTTTCCAATTTACACTGGTAGTGCAGAAATCACGGTGTAGAAGTTAGTACCGCGGTGACCTTGAACGGTTGGTCCAAGGCCAGCCACGATCACAAGTGCTGCTGTGCAGATGGCCCCCTAACCATTCTACACATCCACGAAATGCCATTTCGATCGTGCACATGGTTGAGAAACGATGGCACTGGTCCATCCTTTCTGTACCACACTGTAGTATACAAAAAAGTCAAAATACAGCAAATTTGTGAAACAAATTAAGAATGTGCTGGTATAAAATTGAAATTTAATACCGGCACATCATGTTTGCGAATACTTGACTATACATCGAAGTACATGTATATGCATAATAACGTGCATGTAAATGCATGACTACACCAAATATGTATATTCTTTCAAGATTTCCTGTTCCACAATACATGTATATGCGTTGCAAAAATATATTAAAATATATCTTTAATCAGCATTCGACGATTAACGTCCCAAGAGATTCACGATTATACCTTAATTTTATTAATTTCAAATTGCCCGAGATATTACTGAATAATTCTAGTTAATATTAAATCGAAAAATAATGCAATCTGGTTTCTGAAATTGTAGTCATAAATCATCACGCTATAGCAGGACCAATAGGCCCTTTTACTAATCAGATCCTCTCGCAGATTAAATTCTAAAGAACTAGCCAGAGTACCTTTATCGCCGCTCTGGCCCCCAGTCC
>JAQGBX010007424.1:0-11447 GCA_034698745.1 Megaphyllum sjaelandicum | reverse complement strand
CTTTAATGGGACCCATTAATCCCATTAGTCTCATTGGATTTTTGAATGAGACTGTATGGGATTTTTCAGCTGGGATGTACTTTATACAATTAATGTACTGTATATGACACAAAATCCTTGGTTTTTGTCTGAATGACTTGAGGTTAATTTGTTAACTAAATATTTAAGTACATGTTTGCAAAATAATGAAAATTTCATCCATTGTTTTTATGATAAGTACTTTATTATTATTTTAGGTGTACTCAGACAGGTTTACCAATTGCACTTTTGACAGTCGGGAAGTCACGTGTGCAAAATAGACTCGCTATAATTGGTTTAGAGAATTCACTCATGCATGGTTATCGCTATTTTTAAACCAATTTGCGCATTCTTTTTGCACACATGAAGTCAAAAGTGGCATTTGTAAAGTTTTTGAGTTTCACTAATATTATAATTTTTTATACAGTTGGAATGTTGTAGCCCTTCAGATTTCTGCACCAATTTGAAATAATTGTAGTCAGATCGTTATTATGTTTCGTAGTTTACAATGCGTGAATGCTATTTCACTTCAGATAAACTGCATTTGTTTCAGAAAAATGCAGTTATGTCGTACGTTAGTTTAAAAGAAGTCGAATTTCATCACCCTTATAATTTGGGAAACATTTTTTCATTAATAATGTAATATTGCATTAATACTGCAATAAAATAAAAGTAATATAAATCAGAAACTGAAAATTGTTCCGCCGCAACTTTGTCGCTTATATCTGTTCTGTAATCCAACTGGTTACCGATGATTCGATATCATTATCCGGGCAACTTTCCACCTGCATTACGGTAAATTGTGCAGTTATTATCTTATTTTTTTTTCTAAGGAAAAAAACGAGCATTTTGAAGGAAACCTTCAGAAATCGCTGTCTTCTTTCACCAAAATACCCTTGACTTAGTTTTGAGCCAGGCTCGGGGAGTGTCTCCCAAACAACCGTTAGTGGGTCATTGCTAAGGGTGGTCAGGGGGGTTGATTAGCGTGTGCGAGGGCAAACAATGGATCCACCAAGCCGTAAAAAAGTTGCTCAGACGCTAGGATTTCCTCGAGACGTACAATTAGAGACCTGCTGAAAGTGAGTCTTGTGGGCGAATAGCCTTGAAAAGGGCTCGGGGTCCAAGGACTGCTGCGAGAGGGGCCGTTTTCTAAAGAGAAACATTCCGAAATGGGTTATATTTACTTTAGAAGTTCCTCAGGCTGTGCTGAAAATGTGAGAACCTAACGAAAATAAGTCGAAAAAAAAACTTTCCTCCCTAAGGAGAATTGCATAGCGAAAAACTCGTATACGAGGAATTACATCATTAGAATGATGGTTCCTAAGGTTCCTTTTATAAGGCATTCTATGTTTCACAGTATATTTCCATAGAAAAAAGTACATAAACTTGAAAATAATTGAATAGAATATTTTGTTAAACTTTGAAAATACAAATTTACATGAACATCTATCATTTTGAGGATATTTGCCTTAAAAAATGGAAAATCAACAAGGGTACATATATTTCATGTACAAGTATTTATTGGTTTTATAAATGCGGGTACATTTTCCACCTGGATGAGAATCAAGGTAGAAAAGTGGTGTAACCAACAATTTCCGCTCAATTGTCCCCTTTCCAGGGTGCATCTTAGTGGTAGGAAAGGTATTATTCCCTCATTACTTCATTTTTTTCCAGTGTGAATGATGCGCAAAATGCAGTTTGGATGGCCCTGGCCCCTGGGGTAATGAAATGTGACTCCATGAAATCCCAATGTAGAGGAAAACTGCTTATCTGGAGGCCATTTTAGTTACGAGGAATCTAGTTGCACAGAATGCGCTAAAGATGGCGCTGAAATGATTTCTCACATTGTCAAAATACGGACATATCTAGGCGACATGGTTATAGGATGGATAAATGTTATTTGTGGCAAAAAAGCATGGCAAGGGTGCGTTTACAATTTGTAAGTGGTAGGTGCGCGCATTTTCACATTTTCAGTCATTTCACCATTTCTTAAAAAAAGCTGAACTAATTCTGTCAAAAAAGAATTCATTCGCAATTTTTATCTGTGCATGTAGGCCTACATGTAAATCGTTTATCTGAATTCCATAAGTCTGACATTCTATGTTGCCGTCATTGTATATGTAAAACAAAACATCTCTGTATACCATACAAGATTTTTGTCAAATTTTCTTTTGATACGGATTAATTTATGGAAATTTTACGGTGTAGGTTTTGCGTTTATGACCCTGTTCAGCCCAAAGGGTAATTCAAGCTCTGAATTACAATGTATATACTGTACATGTAATTACGACACTTCTTTTTATTTCTAATATGTATTTATAACACTATAGTTGAGTTACGGTTAAACAATTGTAAAGTTATCTCCGGAAGAATTGTCCTAATTGCTGCAGACACTGAATTTAATATTTAAAATGAATTGCAAGCTCACGATTAAAGGAATGGCTGTCATGGATAATGAATTTCTCACGAAGAATTCTACTTAAGATATTGGCTACTGCGTATGTGTATTGACCAAATGTGTGTTGCTGGATAAAATAACACAAAGTCAGATACTTTCATAATTTTTTTCTTTATTGTGAAACTTTTTCGCTCCGTTTTCTATTTTGAAAAAAAAAAATAACACGCAATTACAATAAATTTAAACAACTGAATGATTGGTTTTTGCTGTATTTATGTTGCTGAAGCATAAAATTAGGTTATCAGCATCAAGAAAGCCATAAATTTTAATTTGCAATGTCAATAAAGTTATCGGTATCATTACATGGAATTACAGAATTATTATCGAACTTTTGAATTGACCTGACTTGCTGCACGAAAGGTGCACACCGTGAAACTTCCAAATAACGTAAAATTTTCCTAAGCAACATGCAGTATATACATCTACGTTTGAATAAAAGCATGCTCATTAAAGTTCAATAATTGTAATGTTCATTAAATGTGCAATAATTATAATTGATTAAATAATCCATATTATTGCTAATCAATTTGACTCTTACTAGGTTACAGGGTGGGTGGGGGAAACGCAGACAACTGTAATATTTTAAAATATTGTAAATGTTATGTTTCACAAAACCCTCGTACAATATCAACAAGCATATTCACCAAATTTGCATAGAAAATGCTAATAATGAATTTGATGTCCATGCACCGGAAGGACTTCCAAAGATACTTCTTTCTGTAGGATATTCATATACAGTATATGCATCGATAGATAATTTCGAAGAACTCTATAAACGAAGTTTCAGTAAATTCAGTAAAATTTGAAACTTATCAGAGATTCACTGAAATTTCTTGCTCCGTTTTTATCAAATCTGAACATTAGCTATGCTACGTTTTGACAATATTTTCCAATTACTATTCAAAGTGATAAATTTGGATAATGTATTGTTATATTAGAGAAATCTTATCTCAAAGACTTCACTGAAGTCAAATGTTGACTTCTCATTGGTTGTAGTTTCATCTGTGTTGGCCCAACACATCGACTTAATTGTGTTCAAATGCCATATCTTTTCCAATTTTCCCGCACAAAAGGATCTTATTTGGACTTGGTTTGCAAACAAATCAGTGACATGAACGCTGTATTTTACAAAAATGACGTATCTTTGCTAGAAAATACACATAGTTCTAATAATGTGGGAACTGCTATCTTATTGCTAATTAAGAGAAACAACTCGAACGGGTTTTCAACTAGTTATTGTTTATTTATAACAATCAAAGCGGTTGGTTCTCATTGAGCTTTTCTGTTTGAGAATGACCTACAGTGGCTGCACAATGGGGTTATGCAAGCCATGTTGATGTCAATGATTTGTGCCAAGGCTCGGGCAACAATTATTTCGACCACATGAATGCGTGAGATGTTCGTGATCAACAGCAGGGAGTTCTGATCAATTTGAAACGGCTGACCAATGCCCAGTCTAGTTTTCGAGACACCTGTATTTAGCGAAAAGCGTGGGGAAATGTAGGGTTCAAAGAGTGAAAGCTTGTGCTGAGTAACTGTTTCAACCAGAAAACAAGGTTGACATCTGCTCGAATCGTGAAAATATTTCAGTGATAGCCAACTTGCTGGTTGTTTTATTTAGGCTGAGGCAGGACCCAGGAGAGGTGCAGGGGGTACATTGCACTCGGGTCCGGGATCAAAAAGAGGCCCGAGATTTAAAGGAGGGATTATACTGGTATATACAGCATATACGATATTTAAACGTATCCTAGAGTATACCCCTCCTTTGGCTCCAGGCCCCATATTTTTTATGTAAATACATGTAATGTACATGTATGAGAAACATGTTGAACATTTTTTTTTTTTTTTTTGCATTGCTGGCATATTTTACCTTTTCCAAATGAATCTCAATGGACATGTCTTAAATTTTTAATTTGGAAAGGATTTTGCTTGGCAATTGCAGAAGTAATAGAAAATATGGCAACCAAGAAGATGTAGGCTGTAATGAACAGCTCCTTGGCCGCCATCTTAGTTACGAAACTCACTGTGTCATGGTTATAGCTGTACAATTTAAAATTACCATTAAATTAAATCGTAATGGTAATTAATGTTCGTCAGAACTGATATACGATAATTAGGTTTTAAAGCTAGCTTTCAAAAATAAAGTAGTTTTTTTTTAAAATTAATCAGCGATAAGAGGAAAAACATTTTACAATTTCTTAAAACATGAATCCCAGCTTATCTCTGCTTGTACATTGTTGTTGATTGCTAATTACCGTTTTTGTAAGCGTGAAATCCAAGGTAACATAATAATGTACCACGGCGTCTCATGGGGGTTAAAAAATTGCCATTTTTTGCTTAGTAAATTAAGCGATAGCAAGTTCGGGACGCCACAGCTTGATTCCACGAAACAGGCTAACGGAACAAAGAAATGCGCTTAAAAAGACAGTGAGTAGACGTTTAAGAACAATGTCTGAGTATTTGAACACATAAACAAATGTGTTTTTACTTGTTGTATGATGATGACAAGTCTAGGCCAGTTCATTATTTCCAAGAATTTAAAATTTTGGTTGAAAAGTGCAGTCGGAACAAAGTGTATACATAATTACACTTTTCTGAAACTATAAGACCTTTATTTTTATTAGTAACTGTTAGTGCTGCTTCCCATTTATGAACTCGGACCTTATTCCTACTACAAGCTCTGATCATAAACTCACTTTTTCTTCACCATATACAGGTAGTTCATCTAGTACCAGTCCACTCTTAGTTCACTTATGTTATGCATTATACATGTAGTACACTACATGTACATGTATCACACTTTTGACAGTCTTCACATCTGCAAAAAGTGCCACTGGTAAAACTTCTGTCTGGGTACTCCCATTGTAGCCTCACATTAATAAAGTTAATTTTGTACTCAAATTGCATAGCAATAAAGTAAATTGAGTAGTCATTGTGTTTCAATTACCGCATGGTGTACCTATGGGCAACTTCTGCGCTACACACTGTAATCATCCTCCAGGCTTCGAATTTGACCTCGAATTAATGTCTCAATTAATGATCAACACCTAAAGCATCAACGTGCTGATTCATCTGCTCTTCAGTATGTTTTGGTAGTTTGCATCAACTAATTCTTTTCCTACAACATAATATCATGCACTAAACCACATGTATTTAGATAAAAAATGTAAGTGCTATAATATTTGATTTTCCACACTATAGTTTTGGATGTTAGCTTTGAATTTAGGCATGCATCTTATACGAAATGTAGGCTAGTTTTTGTCACGCTCACGTCACCGTTTTGTTTATCGCATGAGATATTAATTTTTGATTAGTTCGAACAATGGATAATGACAGCTTTCATTGGTCACTGCCGGTGACGTAATAATTATAGTGCATGGAATAAATGAGAACCTATTAACTATTTTCTTGGGCACATGCAAAGTGCATTATTTTTTATCCAAAGTTCTGAGGGTCGTTGGTATTCTCTAGATGATTTCATCGTTGGTTTATCTCGTGTTTAACCACAACTTATTTATGACTCATAAAAGTAACTGGAAAACCTGGGTCGAGCTAACCAGGGCTCGCCGTTTTTAACCGGGCCAGTGGACTCCTGGCGTAGGCAAATTCGGGTTTTGGTTTTCGTCGACCATGGTCTTAGAAATATTGTTTTCGCAAAGTGCATTAATCAGTATGATCAACTATGGATAGTGTCAGAAATTTTATAGATAAAGCATTAAGTCTGCATCAACCGTCCAAAAATGACGTCTTGCCTGTTTGCAAAGCCTTCATGGACAAACAAACAATGATTAAATTAATTTCGAGAGATGACTTAACTCGAGTTGAACATGTTTGAGAGATTAAATGTAAATATGAGAAGTCAAACGTCGATATTTAGAAAGTGCACTATTATTCTAATGCACTGCTGAACATATTTTTTTTAAACTGTTTCTAAAGAGTTTCGTGCTGAGAAACTTTCGTACAACTTTCATACGCATTTTCCTAATATATATATATATTTTTTAAAAAGTTACAAGAGGCGTACTACATTTGTTAATAAACGGTAAATATAATGACACCCTCTTAGCATTTCCACTTTTACAGATAGAACGTCTTAGTAGCACCCTGTCTAGTATATTTTGCATGATGTACGAACTTGTATGGCCTTAATCTTGGTATATCACCCTTTCATTGGCTAGAGGCAAACTCCAGTAATGTTAGTTTGGGTTCAAACCAGGGTTTAAAGAGTCAATTCTGGTCCATTTTCCTAACCAGTTTTTCTTGTAACATTAAAAGCTGAATCGTAAATCAAACGACATTATTTTTTTGCCCGGTTTTTCTTTTGCTGCCTCTTGAGTTCGTGCACTTGTCATCAGTGCTAATTCGCAAACCTCATCCCATGAAAAACATGATAAAGATAAAATGTTTTAGCAGAAAACAGATATGGAATCAGAAAACTTGTCATTATTTCAATGTACAAGCGCATTACTCTTATAGTGCATTAATATGCATGTTGTATAAGTTAGGGCAAAAAAAATATATACAACTAAGATTTTGAAAACGCATTTTATCTTTTAACTTGAAAACTATTTAATTTAGCGTACAGCGGTTTCTTTACATCGATGTAATAAAAATGCGAAGAAATACATCATTCTCAGATTGGTTTTCTCGCATATTTTCCCCTTCTATTGTTTGTCAGGACACTGTAAACAATCGAAAACCTCTATATGCATCGTCCTATGCCTCTTTTGATTTACGAAATATTTAAATACAAACAATGCCAAAAATGTTTTGACGGAGCCATGTGCTCACCTTTACAAATGTACGTATGTGTTGGAAAACATTTACCATAATTTCGGCTAAATTACAATATTATAGGCTTTTTACCATGCATTAGAATGCACTACAATCCATTAAAACTATATCAAAATGAAAAATGCTGAGTTGTGTCCCGTGATGTAAATATTTGTGAATCACTAGAATATGCGATGGATTTATATATTTTGGTCGTCCTAAATTTTGTTTGGCTTCTAATACAAGTATTTTCTTCCTGTCATCTGGACTATCCGGTATTCTATCCTATAATTCAATTTGCGTCGAAGATGCTGATACGCACGCACGACTAGCGAACGTGTATAGTGAGTTTCAAAGTCAAGGTCGTTACACTGTCACTGAAAAGATGAAAAAGTGAATATTTCTTTGACGTAAACTGATGTTGAATCGAGCGGGGAAAAAATACACGTCCGGCACGATTTTTGAATTGAAAGTAGACCATGCGATTAATTGAAGTGCCACGCCTTGGCATTTAAGATTCACATTTGGCCACTGTAGGACACCTTCAGAATAGTGTAGTGCTAAACTACTGGCAAACCCGAACACTCAACGTTGATCCGGTTCGAACAATGCGTATATACAAACATTCCTGATTCTTTACCCTTTCCAGACTTGATGACAAAATGTCCGCATTTAGGGACATTTGTATCTCTGGAAATTTTCATTCTGCATTGATAAAGCGCAGAGTTTGTGTAGATATTTGCGAACTACACGTTTGGATGATTAGGTGTTGTTATGGGGTAAAGGGCAAGATACAAAACAAACTATAATACATGAAAAAGGACCACCATGTTTTCCTTCATTTTAGTTGCATCTTGCTCGGCAGTGCTATAGTGGTCAACATTTTATGATATTGCATACAACCAACTTTAAGGAAATGTGCCCAAAAAAAGCCAAAGAGTGTTTTATCAGGAGGCAAACGTTACAGTAAATGAGAGGAACCAATTCCATTCTACTACCGGTCTTCCAATGACCAATTTCTTCAAGAAATCGTGTTTGGTGAAGTTACACAAGAATAACGTAAGAAACACGGTCAAGACTCAATCCAACAAAAATCTGCATAGACATGTGTTAAATACAGATATAGTTAGTTTGGCATTACGCTCTATGGTTACAACCATATTCAGCGCCGAACATTTAATTTACGACCAAATTTTGTGGAAAGCATTTTGTTCGTACTCCGCTACCTCCTCCATGCCTGGACAAGGAAGACCTTGTATTTCCTGTTGTGGACACTGCCACCAGAGGCACTTATATCTGTGGTGACCGTCCCAGATACCGACGTGCAACCGTTTTACGTGACATATTATACGTTCTCAATAGTGAGCTCACCCCCAAGTGACAATTAACTCAGTGACCCAGATGCGTTATGGGACAAGGCGTCGGGCCCGCAGTGGGCCAAGTTCAGAGATGTCTTCTGTGGCGTTTGCTCGACCTTGGCCACTCGACAGGAAGCGTCGCCCATGCATGCTTGCGCTCTGTTCAACAAACATTTTGAGAAAACTAGCCACGCTTTTTGCATGGGTAATTGCTTTTGCTGTTTTTGTTTCGTGTTTGTGTGTGCCTTCGGGCCGCTATACCCAGTATGTTTGTACTAGAGCTAGACCTTATTAGTTATCGAATAGGTTTCCATGGCGTGTACTTCGTTTTTGAGTAAATTTGCTCTTGATTTGTACCCTTACATTTGTATGGTGAAATATCTTCACTTTGTGGTTGCCACATGCATGCTCTAAATATTCCACTGTCTTGGCCATTTCACAAACTTCCATTAATGTTTCCACAAGTGGAAAATGTACCGTCTCTGAGAAACAGTTTAAAAACTGCGAAAATATTAAAATCAAGCATACTTTATGCTATCCAGAAGAACGTGCCTAGATCTTGTCACTACATTTAACGTCCATTGCTCGTTTATTTTCAAGTATCTTGAACTACATGTAGCACAGGTGTTCTAGAAGCACTTGTCCTTCAGAAGTTCACGATCCACCTTTAAATCATAGTTTGGAAATTTCGAAAACCAAAAATGACTAAATTAGCCATCAATTCGACCTTTAACTTGGCACTAAAGAAATTTTCCAAGATGGCAGGATTGATAAACAGTTTTAATTCACGATTATCAGATTTCACCGTAATTTTCTTAAACAAATATACGATCTGGGGAAAGCCCTCTCGAGCTCTTGTGTAGGTGCGGAGGTCTGTTGATTTAGTACAAACTTTCTGTACATACATGTAAAACCACTCCTATTAAGGTTTAAGCTGTTTTTTGAATGTTGTTTCACATAGTTTTGGTTCAGCAAGCGAATTTGGCCGCAGGTCTTATTGTGCAACACTAACGACGCCCTCTTAAAGTAGTGGAATCTACTCCGGAAGTATTATTTTTTTTTTATAAAAAAAACCCAACTGATTGTTTATTCAGAATGGGGGGTTCCCCATTGACGGCTTTCACAATGAATACTTTATCAAGCTACAGTAATTGTCTCCTATCTTGGTTTCCCCTTCGAATTTGTTCAGTCTCTCCCATTCTCGAAATACAGAAGATGCTCAAAAGAGTTCCTCTTAGGCTTCCAAAATGATAGTTTCTGCCACCGAAGTCGCTGGTGGCAGCTCAAGGTGCTACAATTGTATATTGTAATGCTGGATTTCCCTTTCGTTTTTTATCTTTCCAATTCATGAAGTACAGCCGAACTTAGTTAATGTAAGTCAAATCTCAAGGGACGTCAAAATTTCTTCGTTTAAACCGTAGTTCGTATTATCAGATGTCCGACGAACTCCACAATAAGAAAAGTTTCATCGAAGTTAAATCAAATTCTACTCCACGCACAGTATACATGTATGACAGGGAAGGATGGCAACCATTATTCGTTTTAGTCAAAAATTTGTAAGATCTAAATTATGGGTGTCTCCCCACAGTTACTCAAAACTGAATTTCAGGGATATTTCTGTTTTGCTTTCCTTAAATTCTAATATTTGCACAATTTTCAAGTTCACTAAAATCCTCATTATTTCACTTTAAAGTTATACCAAACATTTTATTAAAACCTTCATCCTTTGGGGGGTATAAATAATATAGATATTTGCTTTCTTTGACTCATTTCTTAGTTTCACACGATCTCGTCATAGTTTCTAAAATTGGGTTGTCATATTTATCTTTCAAAAAGAAACCATATTTTGCAAACAAAAAATCAGATTTCGATTCTTGATTTTTTTGTCAGATTTCATAAACCTTTTCGATTTAAAAACGTTTTTTCCTTAACCTTCCAACTTCCAAACGTTTCCCCTCTATAAATATTTATAATTTGCAATAACGAGTAATTTTAATGCTGTATACATGTTTACATTATACATTATTGATTCTAAAGGCCAAATAATGTTTCCGATGTGCATTTAAATACGAAGTAAATGTATAATATAAAAAATGAAAGGTATTCAGTCGATGCGAAAATGGCGTCACCTGCTTCACCTTCATGAATTTATTAATATTTGATTGTATTTATTACGTATTTTGACGGTTTTTCTTTCCACACTTGTTATTTATTGGCATTTATTATGTTGTGTGAAGCATCCTTGGGATGTATTTAGGTTATACCTCAAAACGACCTTGACTTGTCCGCAGATTTTGTTTAGATGCGTGCATTCGATAATGTTCCACTGCCCTAATCGGCTTTTAAGGTACATGAACATTTGTAACCTTGTTTGGTTGACCATCTTTTAGAGCTACATGTACATGTGTCTTGCTCATGTGTATTTTGCATCGAATTTCAATTTTTTTTTAGAGTTTGCGACAATTGACTTGCTTCTACTGTCATTATACTGTAATCAGTTTTAGAAATGTATTCAACATTTCAAATGTTTATTGGAAAATGTCGTTTGTTTAAGCTTTCACAAAATAGCTCAATTATAACTAAAGTCCATATGGAATATGAATTGAATTGTCTACAGCATTTTAAGCACTAATATATACAGTATATTCAGTATATACAAGTAGGCTACACTGAACTGTGAACATGTACATGTATAAGGGTACGTTCACTACAAACATTTTTGCATTTTTAAGGTGACCGAAAAAAAGTCGCGCATGCGCATTAGAAATAGTCTCCCGAAAAAAAGTTCAGTTTGTCAGTTTTCAGTCGATAGCAGACGAACCCTTTTAGATTTGTTTTTT
>JAQGBX010007423.1:0-11449 GCA_034698745.1 Megaphyllum sjaelandicum | reverse complement strand
ACGAGGACGTACAAAAGACGTCCTCGTCCGACGTGGAGACCTGTTCTGCACCAACTCATGTGCAGATGACGTCCAGATGACGTACGGAGGACGAAATAGTTCGTCATTTTGCTACCTGGGAGGCTATGAATCACTATAGCTAGCTGTTTGCAAAAGACATTATTGTTTCAGCGGGAATTTTTAGAATTTTTGCTGGGACACATACAGTATGTCCCATTGCATGGGCACGAAAGGGTTTTAAACTTGACGCTTGGGAAATTTCCAAAAAAAAAAATGAAATTCCCAACCTTCGTTAACTGTGGAAAAATTAACAGCGACATCTATGATGTAATACGTTGATTGCCAGATGCGCAAGATTTCGCATCTTATGTTTGTAGTTTTCGGATCGATCACCTCAAAAATAGCGCAGTTTCACGTTCCATTCGCCCGAGGATCTGCTCCGCTTAAATCTCACTAATTTCTTTGCACCTATAAGTGGCTTAATTCGCGCTGGAAACATAATCGGCAAATTTCTCGTTGTCTATATCCTCCCTCGTTATAATGAATGTGGAGCCCCGCGGGATTGCCTCGTTTCGATTATCGGGAATTTTTGAAAATCAAATTTGAACGTTATACAGTATATAACTAGGAAACTTTTTACGCATAAATTGAAGTTAGCCAATCGTAACGAGCATGAAAACAATGGGCCTACGTGTTTTGCCTCATTTCATGATTTATTCGTATCATTAAATATTTAGCGGAGTAACACACCCACCCGAGGTCTTTTTTTTTCGTATTTAGTATTGCGGCGGTGCAGTGGGTGTATCCTCTCGCCTAATTACGAACGTGGGTTTATTCAGCCTATCTGGATATGCTTTTTATATCGTAATTCGACGGAACGGGCCACTTTCTTTTTCGCAGTATAAGACCACACATACAGGTAATTTCCCGCATGTTTCCAAACTGGCTGGCTCTCGTCTTAAATAAGGCATTGAAAGATGGAATTAAAAAATTCATAATTTGGCACAGATGTCGTTTTTTTTGCCTTCTCTGACCACGTTCTAGGTGGTCATCTATCAATATCGCGTAATTGTGTTGTTAAAAATTGTAGTTAAGGTTATTGCCTCGTAAATACCCCCACGTAAACGTGAAAGTGACACGTTGCATGGCGAGATCACGCTTTTTAAAGTTCCCCGAAATAAAAAAAAAAACGTGACGGGTCACGAAATTTGAAATGCCGCAACGTGTAGGAGACATTTTTTGTTCGTAAATTTCAATAGGCCTAATGAAGCATTTTTGTATTAAAAATAAAAGGGAATTGGTTTTGGACACCCGGTGATAACTTCCTTTTTGGTCATTGAGCGAAACTTTTGACTTTCAATGATAGAAAAATGAGTTAGAATTGATTTTTAGTGCATGCTTGACATTGATCAGACAACTGTATACAAAGTCAGCGTGAGAAACACATTGTTTAAGTATAGAAATCTTCATCACGTCCCATTGATTTTAAAGATTTGATGTTTGCGCAGTACAGTAACAAATTTTCAAATCGTGGTCACTCGATTGACAGACAAACCTTTTCACTTCTTTGAAATTTGAAAAAACTAATCAAGTTATATACTCAAACTTTATACAAATAACACTTCCAAAAATTCCATTTGTAAAGCTTCTGTCTGAGTATCTCTAATAATTCCGGACCTTATCCGTGTTGGCTCATAGTATGCGAAAGACCAGTACGGTGACTCCGCCCACTTTTACATGGCGTCAGTGATTTAGAAATCATATCGATCGTGTATCGATTCGTATCGCTCCGCCCATGTCATTCTTTGACTAACGCTATCGATAGACTGATTGCTATATTATGAGCCAATAGGCACTATTGTGCTACCCTGTGGGTATCTAAATGATACGAAATATACGGAAGACGATCGCATCGCGGTTTTTCCACCACACTGTCGTGTGGAGCGCTTCAGCCGTTTTCGCCATTTGAACATCAAAGGTGCCGACACGGAGTGACCGGGCTGGTCTTTCGTATCTACATGTACGGTATACTGTGTGTGTGGGCTGTTGTCGTCGGTTTCCTCATGGCGCAACTTTAGGAGTTTTTGGATAACCTATAAACTATCACCAGCACGTGTTCTACTGTATATGCGCCATTTAAATTTAGCGCTGAATGCGCAAATATGAAAATATATGGGCAGATTTTTTGTACATTTTAATGACAGCCACTATGTAAGAGTTCAAAGAAAATTACCTTCGAAGGCGTAATTTGGTCGTTAACTCGGAACATTTTCGTAGTTTCTGGAAGAAAATTGCAGTTGTGAAGCGTGAAATACATATTCGTAAATCATCGTTCAGCGCTTATTATAGCTATAACATCCTCGCATTTATGCTCTATAGAATCACTATAAAAATTGCCTATAATCTATCGAAGATTGAAGAATTTAGCTCAGCTTTCTGCACGCTTTTCGATCTGCTGCTTTTTAACAGACCTCCCTACTGCGAAAATTGTTTCGTCTGAAACCCCTTTTTTCCCTGTTGGTAATTTTCATAGTTTCCACATCACGAGTGCGGAAATATGCCATCGACGTGAAACCGTGAAAAATATGGCACATTAAAGAAAATCGGGGGTTCAACTCCTGCGAAATCGTTTCTTTTGAAATTTTCATCTTGGAGGACATTTTTTGGTCCTTGAATAAACTAAAGTTTACGAAGTGAATGACACGAAAGCAATATATGGCAAAAACGTTCTGAAAATTACCCTTTTTTCTATACTACTGCATGGTTTAAAATGTATCGTCAATAGCATGTTTGCATAGTTTATTGCCGTGTAACATTAGGTTTCACGATATTAAAGTTAGTATTTAAATTTAAACCAGTCATGTCGGTGCATCAAATATCTCGCATACAATTTTTCCCCCCGGAAAAGTGTATTTGAGAAAGCAATTAAATTAGAAGTTTTATTAGGATATGCTTCCAGTGCTCATGACACTGAAGATGACGCCAACTCGTGAACGCACACGGAATAATGAGTGTGAATGCTTCGTAGATCGATTTTTTTGATAATAACTCGGTGTGTTTTTATCAGGAAAATACCTTCGTATACGAATAAGAGACGCATCTATTATAATGCACGAAAAAGGTTGCAAAACTATACGATCAAATCGAAAAAAAAGTTAAATTGAATAGCATTAATTTTCTCAGGGGAAGGAGCTTCGCGGTGAATTTATATCAATCCAATTTTGATATCGTGTGTGGGCATAATAATTAGTTATTACATGAATACAGAATTCATCTTGGGAATTTGAGTGAAGTTTTTTTTCTCATTCGTTCATTTTCTTCCATTCGCTCATGCATATTCATGCGCATCTAGCGTGTTGTATTTTTTTCCCCAACTGATTAATTTCCCTAAACAACGTTAGCAGATTTTGTATTAAATTATAAAATGCGCTTACGAAGCCATTTATTTGCCGCCTCCGATTCCTCGAGGTCATTGCCCTAATTCCTTACAAATAAGGACGTTTTTGTTATGAATAAAAGTGTTTTGAGGAAAACATTCTTAGTTTGACTCTTGACTCCTCGAAAAGCCCAACTTCAACATTTTGAATTAGCCATGATTTAGCTGTCTGCAATTTGGTTATTTTGTAAGCAGGTTCATTATATACCCGATTTATTTTTTGTTCGGAAATCACTCGTATTTGTAGTTTGGTTTTGTCATGCATGAATAATGAATCGGAAATAAATGTGAACTTCCTGAAACTATTGTCGATAGCTCAATCTATTAGATCGGCTAACAAATGCGAACTACTTCAGGTTATTATTAGAAGGAAAACTAATTTTTATGAAAATTAAATTTTTTTTTTGCAATCGTTTATCTTTTGTTATATAAATAGTCAGGTAATTACTCACCTGAGTTTCACGTAACATTCGTATCATCAACTGAGTTCAGCGTCAACATTCGCTTTGTTTTTTCACAAATTGAGTTTGTCACATTATGTGACACTAGTGGAAAAACCTGGCCTTTCCCGGGTAAAATTGCTGTTTGATTTTCTAACCTCTTTTATGCGACCAGGAGTTAGATTTAGTTGTCCTTGTATCCAAAAGATGGAGCTATATGATCTGGATACACCCCGGGATGGAGGGAGAACTTGTTTGACAGTTTTATGGCCCCGTGGTAAATTGAAAAGATTTATGGCCTAGGAATTCCCCACGAAGTTAACGCTCTTTGGGGGTGTGCCATGAGTGGCCAATAATATCAAAGCCATCCAGCCAGTGATGAAAAAGATGGCGTCGTTTTGTATTTCATTTGTATAGATTAGAAGTTGATAGAACTTGATGGCCGGATGTCTTGATAGAACTCAAAGAATTGTGCACTATGTCGACATTTGCAATAAACGATTCTTAAAAGCATTACAAATTAAAAAAAAGTTTCAGAATCTTGCTGTAATTTACATTTGTTATTCAATATTTTTGTTTATAAATTTTGATTAAAAAAAATGTCTGAATTTGGCAAAAATGCCCGCTCTTGTTTAAACACGTTTATTTGAAGTTTAACATACAGTGACATTGTCATAGTGGCTAGTACAGTATCCATCGAATGTTTCGTATAACTAAACTTGCCCGGTTAATTTTCTAAAAAAATGAAATATTTCCGACAGTTTCGTCAGAACATGTTCGCCATAGATACTACAAGAAGAGAACTAATTCCTTAAAGTATATGTCTCGAAAGAGGAGATTTAAATGTTGCAACCCCGTGGTATGCATTTCTTTCGCATTATAATTGCGAGTTGGTTGAGTCGTTCATTATGCTCGACTATCTCGAGATGTCTTTCTGATAAGCAGTTCAATTATTTCCCATCTCTTAAATCAAGAGCGAATAGAAGAAGAAAAGAAAAAAGAAAAAAAAAAACTAAACAAAAAGCTAATGAGCTGGCAGACGTATTATTAATGCGCATCATTTATTTCTCGCATGAAGATGCGCCATTTTTTTACCTATAGCTTCTATCTTGTTTTTAAGCGTATTATTGCCTTCATTTATGCATGATTGGGATTTGCATTTTGGAAGGAAATAGCTTCGTTTTTAATTCCAGCATTAGCGAACGATGCACACACACACACGTTTTAACATTCATTTATTTCTCTCTCTCTCCTTCTTACGTTATCTTCTACACGTAGCGATTGTTTTTTGTAATCTCCTGAGACAAATGTTGTCTGTAGGCCATGTTTTAGTCTTACTTTATCGATTGTAATTTCTATTCCTTCGTTGCATCTAATTACTCGCCGTTGTTTCCTCGATGCACGGCTACTTTTTTTCCCCTCAATCTAATTGCTAGTTCAGGTAATTGGATGATTAATGGTAGGTAGAAACATCGGTATCTCCCACATACTCAGCACGTTGTTATGCTTTTTTTTGCTGTTGTTACTGCTTCCATCTGCTTTGCATTGATTTCCTAAAACGACGGAGGTGTAGACAGGTTTTGGAGGGGTAATGCACCGGTCTGACGCGCTAATTTCAGCCCAATTATTGGTATTTTTTGATTGGGATTAAACAGTGATTTGATCGCCCAAGGCTGGTTCGTGCAGGATGAAACGGAAGTCGCGTACTTTGTCATTCTTATTGATGGCAGGAAGGGTTTGGGAAGTTGTCGAAATGCAAAGTTCGATCATCTTTGGCCCGATAATTGTTGTAACTCAAAAACGGTTTTTTTAGTACAGTAAGACCTGTTAAGAGTGACCACCAAAAAACAATGCTATGTTGGTCACTGCATACAGGTGGTCCCTATACAAAGAATGCCTGAATTAAATTAAAATAATGAACATGTACACTGTACTTATACATGTAGACTCTACATGTAATACACGTAGTAAAAAAACACAAAAAACTACAGAATCATCATGTCCAAGGGTTAAAGCCAGATGTATTATGACTCATCTGTTATCTGGTTACTTTTTAAAGTACAGTGGCAATGTAAAAATTTCAAAAAAGACAACACACACTGGTCACTGTACACAATAGACAGGTGGTCTCTGGTCACTATACAGAGAATCTTTATAAAGGAAATGTACACTAGAAAAAACAATACACAAAAAAGTGGTCAACATAAACAAGTGGTCCAGGTTTTACTGTACGTTTCAATTTTGGAAAACATTTTGCATACCTAAAAATTAAAAAGAAATCAGGTCATTAACAATTTACTTGCTCAGTTTTTTTTTTTACAAAATATTAATTTTATGACATAGAATGATCTGATTGTATAGTATATCTCCCATTACATGGCCTACTGCAAGTATGTGATACAATAGGTATAAAATCAATTATTTTAAGTACATTATGTATAGTTGGGAAATTAAAAGTACTTCATTCTTCATGGATTGGGTTTCAAGATGATTTGAAAATCATAGTTATTTATTACATCTCATGCAGTGGTGGGATTGTGATATTGTAATGAAGAAAGTAAACGAGGATATTAGAATGGTCTCCAATTTACTTTGGCATCATTTTCCGTATGCATGCCGAGTAATATAATTTTTTTTAAATTTTGGTAGGAAACCTACGATCGATTTTACGATGTTTAATTTTTACAACCATTTAGTTTAATAACGTGGTAGTTTTCCAGCCCATCTATATAGTAATAGTCACTAATAGATACTATGGATACTAAATACAGCGCAGCCACGATTAAAGAACTTAAACGCAGAGATTAGAATGGTCTCTAAAGTACTTTTTTTACATGCCATTAATACGAACAACCGAGCATTGTGGCTGAGTAGTGAGCATTTGCGCCTTGAATTCGTTAAACGCTGGTCCCAATCCCGGGTTAAAACCGACGTGACGATTGATGTCTGCTGCCAGAGTCTCCGGAGTCCATGGTTGATGATGATATTGAAACCGAACAATTTGCAACCCCTTAAATGTTGGCATACTCGCATTGCAAATATGCTATCTAGGTTTGCCAGTATTTTGGGGCAGGCCGTTTCCATCCTTCATCTTCAATTCAATTCAATACCCAACAGTCAGTACATATAGTGCCATGTGACTTTAATTTATTGCCTCGCAGCATAATTCAGCAAAGTCATGATAAAAAAAGGAATAATTATTTGTAATATTCAGCTGCATTTGATTTTATCCTAACAATAGAATTCAAGAATGATTCATCTATGCAGTACATGACGAATTCCGAATCATGAAAATAAAAGTGAGCGTTTAAAATCCTGCCACGAATCAATTTCATTACGAAAAACAGTTTAACGGAGCATTATTTTTGATTGACAATTTTATCAGAGAGTGATTAAACTGCGCGAGGTTCATCGGTCCGTAAATCTTCGCCCCCGTCATCCTGTTTATCGGTTACATTTTATTAAATTAAATAATAACTGTAAAAGGGCCATAAATTTGGTCTCTGTCTCTGCAGGGGGCACTGCTGCGCCTTCAATAAATATTGTTTGTATTTGATAAGCTGAGTGGAATCGAGCACAAACCATTCAGGATGGAGGGCATCGACATCGTGGATGGCTTACCCCTTTTTTGTGTATTTTATTCATAGTCCCTGGCAGCGACAGATATTTCTCTTAATTTTTATTGATGACCCTCTTCTATCGATTTTTTGGTAATTGAGGGGCTAGGTTTTGGCCTAGCAGTAAATGCATGTTTGGCACCATAAATGTTATTAGCGCAACTCTTTTTAACTCGCCGTGCACGGATCGATACCCGCTTTCCTAGAATCTTTATTTTTTTTTAAATGATCTGTATGAAAAAATTCGATGCTAAATTGGAAAAGGAGCTATTTGAAACACGTGGGTGCACTTTGATTTGTTGCTCCGAAAATATGGCGCGAGTGAAAATGAGTGGAAATTTCGATTATTTAGCTAAAACGTACGAACTTTTGCTATACCGCAGTATTTCGGGGGAAAAGCATTATAAGATTAAGAAGACTTCAAATTAAAATCTCTGGGAAATTATTGAGCTCGCGCGCCTAATTTCCTACGAGTTTATTACTGATAACATCTTCGATCAAGCCCGAGTAATTTAAAAACCCTACTAAAAGTAAATTAGTGCATAATTAAGCGAGGCATTGAGAAGGAAACCGGTGGCTAGAACGTTGCCATATTTTAAAGAGTACTCGCGGAGTTTTGGAAAATTGATTCAAAAAGACGAAAATAAAGTAATATTTTGAAAAGCGTTTGTATATGCATGTATGTCAATAATGACCCTTTTGCGGAAAATGTTACAATACTGTTTATTATAAATTTGATGAGTACATGCATGTTACTAAACAAATTATTAAAATATCCTATTAACATCCGCCATAGATAAAGAACAAATCCATGAAGATTTGGTACTTTTATCGCATGCAGCTTTGCGAATCGCAGTTTGGCAGTCATGAAGTCACGTGTACAAAGGAAAGCATGACTTTGTTTAAAATAGCGATAACTTTTGAGCGAATTTCTAAACCAGTTAGCGTTAAGGTGCGATTCGCAATGTTTCTGTCCGAGTACCTCTATGGTGCTAGTATGCCTTTCTATTTCCATAAACTTTCATGCAAATCAAATCGCTTCAACGTCCCCGTATCGCAAATATATTTCGCATGTGCTAATTCCTTTTAACATTCCGTTTATTATCATTATGCAACCCAAATGTAGCTAGAACAAACATGCTGTAGAAGGGTGCAAGAACGGACGTGGCTCTGCAGCGCCATCTTGATGAGGTCACGCCTAAGCTGGCCATTAGTCCGAGCGTAGATTGGATATAGTTTAATAAAGTTTTATCGGTCCGTGATTTAATATCGTCGACAATGCTCCCAATCGAGACGCGGGTCCTGCCACCTTTGTAATGGGGCGTTTGAAAGCATTCCTTAATCCCAACCGCTTAATTAATGGCTTTATGTCCTTTTGTAGGCCTAAATTGGCGTCAGTCCTGAACCTCTCGCATTGCCAATGGCGCGTGCGCTCGCCTTTTGTGCAGTTGCCCTATTAAAATGAACCTCTTCTGGCACATGGTCATTTATCAATAAAAGCTGCGGATTTACTCCTATACGAAAGTGCAGATGCAAAAGCAGATGCTGCTCCGTACAGAAATTTATAGAGAGCGGAAGATGATTTATAAACTTGTCACCTCTAAGTAACTTGATGTAGTTGTACGCTAAAGGGTTTAGACGCAACGTATCTCGTGGGTCTGACTTGCACAGAAGGCACTATATACATGAACGTGTATTGGGGGAAAAGATTGGCGAAGAATTGTCCCCTGGAATGTTGCATCATGCACTGAAAGGGACAACTAGTCCCATTCAGTTATTGGATGGGACAACGAATCCCATTGTCATTCGATGGGAGTGGATTTTGGTTACATTAACTTATGGAATTAAAAGCAAACAAAGCTAAAATAAACGGTTTAAGTTAAAGATATACCCGCTGTACATTCTCTATAGAATCACTGCGAAGATAGTTTTAATAAGTGTCAAATGAAATATTTTCAAAATAAAAGTTCTTAAAATGAAAAGTTCCTAAGTGGGGATGGCTTCAAAGACGAATAATGCGCTTTCAAACGAATGTCAAAAGTGCAATCCGTAAAAAGTTTGCCTGAGTTCCCATATTGATTGAAAGTAGCCTACTCAATCGCATCTTTCCCAAACTTTACGAAGAGCCGAGCTATCTCTGCGTTTATCATAGACATCAATAAAAATGAGCGAATGAATACCATTAATTGGAAAACGTTTTTCGATTAGTTTGAAAGCTTTTATGCGAAGATTAACAATTCGGATGACGTCATCTACGGAGACCCTCGTAATCCGTCAGTCCCCCTACTTTGTAAGTCATTATACCCCCAACTTGTCTCGGATCCGAATCGGCATGCGTCCTCCGAGTCACCCCTTCGCATTTCCGGACCACATCGAAGGAGGCAAATGAAAATTCCCCTGAAATAAGGAAAATGACGGAAGCCTTCGCTATAGCGTTGGAATGGCTGGTGGGACTCGGCCGAAAGGTGGCGCCACGGGTTCTTTTTAATATTAAGCTGGATTACCCCGCAAATACAGCGAGTAATAATTTTTTCCCCGTACGTAGATTTCGCTTAGAAGTCGCGTATTCCGAGTGGACAGGGCCGTATTATCCATAAGGCTGACAAGGCTCAAGCCTAGGGGCCCACCAAATTAAGGGGCCCATGATCATTCATTCATTCTCTGAAATTCTCTCTCATTTCAAAATTGTCCACGTTTTTCGAATATAAATTTGCAAAACATTTCACGTTTTCTGTGGATAGATTTTACGTTTCCGAGTAGATACTAGTATTTGCAAAAGATTTGACGGTTTCCGAATAGAAATTTGCAAAATTCGTCAGGTTTTCTCTGTTCAAACTTGCAAAATTTTCCATGTGTTTTGAGTACAAATTTGCAACATTGTCTACGTTTTTGAAAACAAATTTGCAAAATTCTTCAGGTTTTTTCTGTTCAAATTTGCAAAAATATTCTCGTCTCTTTTTTACAACTTTGCAGCATTGTAAAATAATTTAGGTTTCTGAGTAGATATTTGCAAAGATTTGACGGTTTCCGAAGAGAAATTTGCAAAATTCTTCAGGTTTCCCTGTTCAAATTTACAACATTTTCCATGTTTTCAAGTATAAATTTGCCAAATTGTCCAGTTTTTGAGTACAAATCTTCAACATTTTGTGAAATTTTGTGAGGCCCAAATTTTGTGAAAGGTTGAGGGGCCCAAAGAAACTTTGAAGCCTTGGGGCCCTGCCATGGGTTAATACGGCACTGAGTTTGACACTGGTAGAAGCGTATGAGAACCACTGGTATTTGTACTGGTAGTTGGTACCAGTATTCACCAATACGATTTTAATGGTACCATTAAAGGGTTAATTGGTACCATATAGGGTTGTACGAAACGTAAATGCATTTCCGTATTTGATTTGAAATGGTCCAAAAAGCGTACGCAGCCAAATTTTTCGTTATTTACCAACGCCTATAATTTATGATAAATCCGATGTGTTTCTACCCGGCCACTTCTGTCTTTGAAAATGTCAAATTCCGCTAAATGTGGGCACAATTTTTAATGAATATCATTCAACATTTATTCTCCCAGTACGAACTTTACATGGCTATGAACTTCAAATTTCTATGAAATGTTTAAATCGTGGAAAGATGGTGGCTTTGAATCGACAATTACGCATTATAAAAACACGCTTACAGTACTAAAAATGTAAATTTTCCACATTATTCCTTATCGTGCTATTTGAAAATCGATGTGTTTCTTTGATCTTATCGGATCTCATGAGGTCAAGTGCTGCTTATTATTCCACTCAAGTAGCGCCGCCAGTGGTCACTATAGTTTACCAGGTCAGTGCCGTCTTAACCCATGGTTGGGCCCCAAGGCTTCAAGCTTCTTTGGGCCCCTCGAAGGGTCTATTCAAAAAGGACGTCCATGAAATTTTCCCAAAATTGGACCTTCCCTACCCCCTGGCCACATTGTGTCC
>JAQGBX010007422.1:0-11454 GCA_034698745.1 Megaphyllum sjaelandicum | reverse complement strand
AGCGAAAGGGTAACTCGGGCATTTCAACTGGCCATTCCCCCTTTCCCGCTCTCGTCTCATCAGAGGGTTTTCCCCCCTAGGGGCCATTCGAAAAGGACATCCGCAAAATTCCTTGAAAAATTGTTTTCCTGTCAGCTTTGTGTCCTGTCTTCCAGGATGTGACGTCCACGAACTTTGCAAATTCTGGTTCTGAAACGATGTTGCTGTCCCACCTTTCCGATGTGGAACATTTGCGAAATGCGCAACATTTATCTAAATTTCTAAAATTCTTGATAGAAAGTGATTTTTCTTAGTCTTATTATTTTGTTGTTATATGCATTGCTCTTTATTTATACTTGCGAGAAAAAGTTTCCACTTCATTCATGCAGAATAAGTGCGTCATTGAAAAACGAGAGTGAGTGTAAATAATTCACAACTTTTAAATGAAACTAATAGCGTGTACAGTGTACAGTGTATTTACAATAATGTTTTTTTAAATACATTACACTTACATTTCTTTGTTTTTTAGAATACATTTTAATGAAAATATCTTTTATACGGTATTAAAAATGCATTCGAAAATATATTTTGCTTACATTTTAAAATATATTTTGCTTACATTTTAAAATATATTTTGAAATAACTTGGATTGTTTCAATCTATACATATTTTGAACAACTTTTAAATTGTATTTTAAAGCTAAAAATACATTTGTTTTTTAAAAATGTATTTCTATAAGCTTTTTTTTTTCGATGTGGGAAATTTTTAAGGAATTAAACAGCTTGAATTTTCTTAGAACATTAATGAAAAGAAATGGAAAATTCTAAATCTTCAAGTGTGTATCGTGCACATGTATCAAGCATTTACCCAAATTGTAATGCTTGGGATTTTTAATATTTACTGTAGTACTCAGATTCTTTGTAGTTCGCCTATTGGCACTTTTAAAAATTGCTTTAACGTATCTCTAAATAATTACATGTATATAAAAAAAACTTTAATTGTCACTTCTGAAGTTTTGTGTGCGATATCTGCACTAAAAATTTTAAGTTAGTTTGTCCACAAAATGCATTTCAAAAGCTGTGTTTTAATATATGTTCAGTGGGTAAGATCACCATGACAAGAATGCATTTTGGAAACGCGTTGACGAGAATTCAGTATGAAAATGCATCTCAAAATGCATGGCTTTTGATGCAAAATTGCATGAATTTTGGCGCAAAATGCAAAGTTTTACAACTCTGACCAGTGGCAGATGTCCGAATTTTCGCCATCCCTCGAATTCAACGCCTGCAGTGTTTACTTTCGATCCATCTGGAAAACGTATTTTGAAATGCTCCAGTGTTCCAATCAATGCATATTTTCAAATGTATTATTGAAACGTGGACGTCATCGGCGACCCCTCCCCCTGTCCACTCAGTGTCCAGTACCAGACTACCTCCTCCCTCATGGACGTCCTTTTTGAATGGCCCCTTGCCATCATATATGTATAAGAGCTGAATCTGCGAGGAGCAATGATCCGGTGACGTCACCGCATATCAGCCCCATTTTGAAATATTGTTCTGGCCTAGGGCTAGTTAAGGGTGCGGTGAGAATTGCAATGGGTGCTAGGGCTGCGCTCCGATAACATCTCGAGTTCCTGGTCCACTCCGCGTCTCCGCCCTGGGGCAAAGAGCCCTCTTTTTCTCCCCATTTTCTTTTCGTGTTCTTCAACTCTGACCAGTGGCAATTGTCCGAAATCTCACCATCCCCCGAATTCAAACGCGTGCAATGTTTACTTTGGAGCCATTGTTGGACGCTGGCAAGAGCAGCGTGTGCGAGGGCGAGGGAACCTCTATCTCCAGAATTCATCTTCATTCTTGGTGGCTCAAACGTGAGTTGTCCAGGCATTCGTTAGCAGGCGCAGTTTCATGCCCTGTTGCACCTGAATGGACCGAAAAGATGTTATTTTCGTTTCATCCGTCGCAATAAAGCGTGGCTTATTTTTATTCGTGCTTGCATGGTCGTCCTCTTCATGCATGGCCACCGCCTCCTCTCCTCCCCAGTGCCTTTCTTGTTGCGGTTTTTTGGTCGTGCACTTGGTATGCTGGCTGCTTCTCATCTTGATTAAACTGAAGCATATTGGTGAGGCCATGGAGAAACGTGCTCCGAAGACTTCAAAACCAATCTGCAGGTGGAATAATACACTGCAGAATTGAAGAGGAGGCTACTTGACTTTTAAAAATTATTTTTTCCAACCAAAATCCGAAAAACGTTGGCGTCCGTGGCGCTTGAGCAGCTCTGGGTTGCTTCCTGTTTTTTTTTTCTTCTTCTTCGAGGATTAAAATAGTTTTCAGACATCGGTATTTCACATTCTTGTAATGGAAATGGAAATTGAAGTCTTCTTACACGTTTGGATTTTCAAACGGTTTTTTTTTTTTTTTTTGTTAGCAGTTTTCCAAAGAAATGCATTTCAAAAATAAAATTGAAGAAATATTTTGCGATTTTCAAAATGTATTCTCCACAATGCGTTTTGAAATGTACATCAGCTTCCAAATCTATTCTCGTCAATGCATTTAGATTTTCCAGCGTGTTTTTTTTTTGCGAGCAGTTTTCCAAAGAAATGCATTTCAAAAATAAAATTGAAAAAATATTTTGCGGTTTTAAAAATGTATTCTCGTTTAAATTCATTACACTGTTCCACTCTATACATATATTGTCAAATGCATTTCTTTATTTTTAATGTGCTACTTGTCTTTATGGAAGAAATCTGAATTCAAACTGGTTTGCATTAACTGATAAATGGAATGATTTCAAAGGGATATTTGTTTAAAATCTAACTATAGTCTTTTGGTTGCACGCTGCTTTGGTCGCCAAAACGACTTATCAAGGATAAGAGAACTTGTTTAGAAAAAGATTGAGACATTTATAGAAAGTATTAACATATAATCAGATGATTTAAATATGGCACCAAGTGTAATTCTGTAATTACTGTCCAAATAATGTAAAACTTACAGTACTTAACTAAAAGATAATATTATAAATATAAATCGGATAAAAGTTTGGCGATAACCCATTTGAAGGGGGCAAGAACTGATTATATAAAATGATGATATTTGTTTAAACGAGTTTGAAGATAATTAGTTGCACATCTTTGGCGCATTTAATTTTCAGTTTACGATATAACTTTCCATAAGTTTTTATTTCGATAAGGGAAACTTATTCAGACTAAATGTTGTGAAATTTATAGAAAAACATTAACACGTTTCCCAAAAAGCTCGTGAACTAAACCTGAAGAAACTTGAGGGAAGTAATTTCACTATTCTCGTTAGATTACAAAATCCTAATAATGATTTTGGTAAAAAAAACTAATTAATATGATGAAGAAAACATGAAGCGCCGCCAAAAAGTTGATTTGTTTTGATTCCCATGAAATTATTATTAATGTGTTCCTTTTCATAACATTTAATTTTAAATACACCATGATGAAGGCCAAGGGATAGTTGTTCATGCACCTGCAGTGCTCAGACTATCTCTTCCTTATCCTTAGTTTCCTATTTTTAAGGTCAGTAACGAATAAAACCCTTGATTAAACGTTCACTTTTTGTGCTATATAATGGAAACTTTTCCATTTTTTTTACTTTGTTCCATTATGGTCAACACCACGGTGAAAAATGCATCTTGCCCACCAGGTGGGTGGATCGTTTGATCTTGTTCTTAATTAATTTGGCCAAAGCCGAGCGTTTTATAGTTTCTAAAATCTCGATAAAGGCTTTTTGTTTCCAGAGGTATTCTGATTAAGCAACTCGGAAATTTTCTCTTCCTGGTTATTTTTCGACGATGCGTGGAAAGTTAAAAGTTTGGGGAGAAAAAACAGTGGATTTATTGTAACCTTTTTGTCTCAAGTGAGTCTGCCATTTCATTTCATACACGTTTATCCGCAGCGCCTGGCAGCAATTTTTTTTATGAAAATTTGCCAAGTCAGACGAGGAAGGGGTTTTAATAAGTTTTTCATTTAAACAATGCCCATTATAAGAGCACATAAAAGATTGGATGATATTGAGGATGAAATTGGGCAACAATAAAAACACCTAAGGTGTATCGAATTCACCTCGTTCTAGCTTTTCTTATCAAAACCAAATAATTGAACAAAAAAAAAATGCATCTAACAGGAAATGCTTTTGCGAAGAATTAACGACTAGCTAGGCCATACATTTTCACGCATGCGCACCGGCATTTGCTTGATGGTGTAACTGTTTGTCTTGTAGTGGAATTTCGTTAAAAATAATTCGCGTTATTTGAATTTCTGATATTACGAACTCATGCATTTCCAATCGTTATCCTAGGATATTGACGAATAATGTTCATTTTTTCGTTTTAACACGTACGTATTGCGAATTCCTATATTACAAATTTTCTGCTAAAATGAATACTGTAACTGTTATGATAAAACGAACTTTGAGACAATATGAAAAAAATTTATAGTAAAACCTGGAAAAGTGACCACCTGTTTGTGTTGACCACTTTTTAGTGAATTGTTTTTTCTAGTGTACATTTCCTTCATAAAAATTCTTTGTATAGTGACCAGTGACCACCTGTCTATTGCGTACAGTGACCAGTGTGTGTTGTCTGTTTTGCAATTTTTACATTGCCAATGTACCTTACAAAGTGACCAGATAACAAATGAGTCACGTTACATCTTGCTTTTAACCTTTGGACATGAGGATTCTGTACTTTTTTGGTTTTGTGGTTTTTACTACGTGTATTACAGTCTACGTGTATAAGTGCAGTGTATATGTTCATTATTTTAATTTTATATCAGGCATTCTTTGTATAGTGACCACCTGTGTACAGTGACCCACATAGCATTTTTTTTGGTGGTCACTCTTAACTGGTTTTACTGTAAATTATAACGGGAAATTCCTTACTAAAAATTGCAGCACCTTCCCATTCATATACTCTGGGTAGAATTTTATCCAAACTTCGATGAAACTTAAGTTCTTATTGTTGAAGTCATGTTGTCACACTTCTGATTTTACGTACAACGGTTTAAACGAGGAATTTTTTACAATCCTTGAAATTCGTCTTAACGTGATTCGGTTCTATTCTTGTTTGTAAATACGTTTTCAAGTAAAATTAATATAGACGCCCTTGCAAGTGAAAACGATTTGAAAATTTTTTAAAGTTTTTGCGAAAAGCAGGTTGCGCACCTAAAAAGAATATTGCGGTAAATCAACATTAAATTTTCTCAAAAATGAGGTCTTTCATATTTGACCTCACGTAATAATATGTAGCGTTACAAAAACTTCCATGACTGCTAAAGATTGTGATACCAGCGCAAACACGAAAAAGTTGTTTGAAATGTTCAATTATTGTTGGGGTATATAGTCGGAGATAAGTCCCAAAGTTGCGTGAATGCAAAAAAAAAATTAATTTTCTTTAAACTTACATTAATCTAAAAGTTTAGTTATCTTATATAGGCTACATTACATGTACATTCATAGCTCTTATGTAGTTTACTGTAAACCGTCCTCTCTGTTAGCATCAAGCTCCAGAGCCAGATGGAAGAGGGTTCGTTTATGTCTTTGTTTTACTATGCTTTAAAACAGCATTGCTGACTTTCATGGCGTCCACTTCCTATAGAAATGCAATGCCTGATAACATAATTTGGGGATGTCTTTTGTCTCCTCTGGCCATTTGCGATGCATGCACATGGCAGCGGCCATTGTTGCTGCCTCTTTGATCGATGATTGTTCGCGGTAATGTTTTGTCATGCTAAAAAACCCTGTACGAGTAACAACGACAAGCGTGCTTGCTCGAGGTTTTGACCAACACCATGAAGTTTTTCTCTCGGCTACTTTCAACTTATAATACCTGACAATTTGAGACAACTTCATCTGCAAAACTGCACAGTAACATGCCCTGCGTGCACGCATTGACCTAGGTGACTTTATAAGCTGTGTACGTCTCCCTGCATGCATTATTCGGTAAAATGCTCCTTGTGCCTTTTCAGAATAATGAAAATTGTAAATGTCATATCCTATTAGACCGTCAGTTTCAGGCCAATGAACGAGAGTTCCACCATAGTCGAAACTATAAGACTGACTTAAGGACACGATCTTAATTTAGGCTCCTAATAACCGAAAATATACCGCAAATCAAAATATCTTCAATTAAAACGAATTACTCGTGCAACCATTTCTATGCAGGTTTTGGATCTTCAAACAATTTTTAGAACTTTAAACAACTTGGTTATTTTTTGTTCGTCAATGTGATTCATGCTGATTTTCAGTTTAAAGTATTGAAAATGCATCGTCTCGTCTCATCTCATAGATAAACAGATCTTAAGATGTTTACATATGCATATTTTAATTCATAAATCGGAAAATCAAATGAGGTTTATGCAGTAGTATTAGTAATGGATATTTCAAAACCAATGTTAACAAGATGTTTCTTCAAGTTTTGGAGCTTTAAATTATATGCATCTTTTTTGGTTTTGTTAATCAAGATGTTTATCTAGTCCTGGTTTGTCAAGGTATTGGAATGCATCAGTTTTTGTTTCAATCACAGATCTCAAGTTTTCATAAACATATATTTTTTTAAATATAAGTTGCTCATTTTTTTGTTCATCAATATGATTCATGCTGATTTTCATTTAAAATATTGAAAATGCTTCAGCACGTCGAATCTCATAGATAAACAGATCTTAAGATGTTTGCATTTGCATTTTTTATTTCATAAATCGGTAAATCAAATGAGGTTTGTGTAGTACGTATAAGGATATTTGAAAAGTAATGTAAACATGATGCATCTGTTTCTACAAGTTTTGGAGCTTTAAATTAGATGCTTTTTTTGTTAATTAAGATGGGCATCCTGCAGTCCTGGTTTGAGTCAAGATATTGGAAGGCGTCAGTTCTTGTTTCAACCACAGATCTCAAGATGTTTTTATCAACATATAGTTTCGTAAAATCTGAAAAACAAAAGAGGTGTATCCAGTACATACACGAGTAAGTTAGAAGTAAAAGTAATACTTCAAAAAATAAGGGTTTGAGCTGCTGAAATTATCAGCAGTGGTTTGTATGGTGCGCCATAATTTGCAATATTTTCTTGAATTGATGTCTTCCGGATCTATATATTCTGTACTTTCACTCCTGCTACACCAAAGGGGAAAAAAAGGTATTTTTGGCAACATGCAAAGACTAACTTCTGAATAAAGTTCCGAGCTGCTGAAATTATCAGCAGTGGTGGGTATGGTACGCCATAATTTGCAATATTTTATTGAATTTATGTATGCCGGATCTATATTCTATACTCCTACTTCACCAAGGGTAAAAAAGGAATTTTTAACAACATGAAAAAAAAACATCCTTTCCTTTCAGCCACCCCATCATCAGCTAAATAAAAATACTAGTATGTATGGAAAATAGAATAAAACCGAGATAAATACTACAAGAGTATGCAAATTACTTCCAAGTCTATGCACGATTTCACTTTTGACATGCGGATTCACTGCCGCTGCTGAATTGCTCGTGTGCTTTAATCCTGATTCATCTTTTAATTCTATTTTCTTTCATTCTTAATCACCCTTATCTCTAAAACGATGTTTGATGTGTTTCTCCGATTGCTAAATCTGCATGTGTGAAACACGGTGCCTCTTGAGCGTGGACGGTTGTAGTTGTTGTTTTTTTTTTTCTAGAAAATTTATTGCTTTTTAATAAACTGCACGACTCCATTTGCATGCCTTGAGACCGAAGTCAATGAGTCAATCAATCATGTTGCAAAAATTTCGTACAAATTTTGTTCCAGTTTAACCAGAAGCATGACACTCCGATAGTATATAACTCATCCTTAAGTGGCAGAAAGACCTCAAAGGAGAGTTTCGACTGCGTGTGTGGTCATTTAATATTACATTTTGCTTTACACTCGTCCTCTTAGTAAAGTAAAAAAAAAAAAGAAAATATATAAGCTCATAGAAACGACGCACCTTTCGTTATTTTTGACCATAATTATTACCTTTACCTTACATAAATGTCTAGCAAACGGATGCCAACATTTACCCGCTCGTGTTTCTACTCCATAATTACTATAATTTGTGGCGCCATCTTTCGTTTTTCCTTTTGGGGCAAATCTACAAACTCCGAAATAATCTTAATCGCATATATAGAAATTGGTTTATGATATTCAGGTATGAAGTGTGATGGTTTATGCAGTGTTGACGTTTAATGGTTTTTTTTTCTTTCTTCAGAGCATTTAACGGGGAGGAAAATGATACGGTTAGATATTTTTCGAGGACAATTTTGACTCAATTGAGCACTTGGTGTGTTTTCAATCGTTAAAGCGGAAAACACGTGACGAAGCATGCCTTCACGGTCGGCCTTACATGCATGTACATCACATTCTCATCTGCAGAGACCTGTAGTGCGTGTAGAAAACTGTAAAAATAAGTTTTGTACTGTTCTGTATGACAGAAGAATACTTTTGCTCGACCAGTAGCGTAATTCAATGTTTTGGACAATGTCCTTCACGATTTTCTATGTACTTAACTGTCTGCTCTGAAAGACTTTGAACATTTCGGTCTCTGCAGTAGTTCCCATGCAAAAAATAACACGATTTAAAATGTTGTTGTTGCTCAGGGACCTGTAGTGCATGTAGAAAACTGTAAAATAAGTGTTGTACTGTTCTGTATAGCAGACGAATGCTCTTGCTTGTTCAGCAGCAGCATTCGTTGTCTTGGACAATGTCCTCCACAATTTTCTGTGGTATAGGCCTACTGTATTTAACTGTCTGCTCGTAAAGACTTAACATTTCAATATCTATATGGGCAGACGAATACTTTTGCTTGATCGGTAGCATAATTCGTTGTCTTGGACAAACAGTTCAATCTCTGCGAAGTACGAGCTCGTACTTTCCATGTAAATTATAACACGATTGAAAATCTTGTTGTTATTCATTATAAGATGGACTGGCCATTTTCACTATTGGTCTCAACAATTCTGGAGATTTTGGTTGTTCATCCATTCCACGGACATTGGTTGCATCATCAGTGGCATGCAGTGTATAACCTCTTGCACGTTTTGAAATTCGTTTTCCAAAACTGAATTTGTCACTCTTCATATATAATAGTCTAATTTGGTTTAGCTGGGTTTGCTGCTAATGAATTATTGCATGTCACTGGTGTGTATAACTAATGTAATTTTAAATCAATTGGTATCCCATGGACTGAACACAGCGCAACTATTTCTGGCCAAAGTTTTCGTTAATTATTATGCAGAACCCAGCAACCATCCTCATCATGAGCAGTAGCAGCCTCATGAATGGTCAGCCTAAAGAGGACTCATTGGGAATTCAAGGCGAGTTAACAACCTTGTCCATCATGGTTCACTCGCCAAAGGACTCATCAATTACAAGAGCAACGGGGGTCCAGTCAAGAGTCTGGCCAAATGAAAAAAAAATACCAAACAAAACAAATACTAAGACAAATGGTTGTTTTTTTAAGCAAAGGGTCAGCGAAGGCCCAAATCATCAGTTTACACTCATGCAGATTTCATTTGACATTTCCTCAGGATGTGGGTTTACTAGAACTGTTTCGTGCTTTTGGCACAACGCTTGTTTTTGCCCCAATGTCTACATGAGCACGAAAACAAGTTCATCAGATATTCCAAATAAGTTTTCAATAATGCAAAATTCCCACATCTACATAAAAATATCATTAGGCGAGGAAGTCATTTCAAGGGATGAAAAATTCATGGCACTTTCCGTGCTGCACCGTAGGAGTAGTTTGCTACCGAGACATGATATACGGAGCTTTCAATTATTAAATTTTTCAATTCCACACAAAAAAAATTGTTGAGCATTTGCATAATTATGCTTTCTGCAAGATTAGGCAAATAGCATTGAAAGTAGAGATATTGCATTAGAAGGCATCCACTTACGTTAATCAGTTCATAATTTACCTAAGTTTAATGCCTTTTTCTTAGGTATATGGATGAGTCGCCACCCCCCCCTCCAAGAACACGGCCCTGTCTTTTTTAAGGATAGTGCACGTTCCCCTAGAATAAGGGTTCGTAATTGGTTTCCAAAATTTCAATTTTCTAATTGTGCAGCATCATTGTTTTCTGATTATATGACAATGGTTCCCATGGATGAAAAATGAAATCTTAGATATCAAACTGCCCCGGGATTCTTAAGGGGAGACACGAGAGGTCACATTATCGAAATTAATGTACACCACCAAAATCGAGATGTTTTTTTTCCTGAAATTTCGTATCGGAATGATAATTTAGAGCAAGACAAGTTTATTTGAATAAAGGTTGCGCTGTTCAGCGTAACATGGCGTGGGAAATTCAAAATGTTCGGTTGTTTTTCTAAAATAAATTCTGCGTACATAAACTACATGTAATGGCATTCAGTTCTTCCTTATGAAAATTCCTGAATGTTATCTGAGTGTTGATGCATGTGCAGATAACAGAAGATAGGACCAGTGGTTTTTTAAAACTTCATACTTAACATGCATAATTAATAGCCGTTTTTAGGATACTTCCAATAAGCGGACACTAATTATTAGCGCACTAAAGACATAGTTTGTAAATAATCCAACATACATTTTCTACTGCATGACTAGCACATAATTAGTAATCATTAATGTCCTTTAAGGGAGTACTCTTAAATTTGCTATTCTTTAATGCCATGAATATTTATAAAAAATCTCTTGAAAGTTTTATGAAATTATAAAAAAAGGTATTCGAAATGAAGTATTTAGACATGTATGGTATCTCAAGGGACGTCAAAATGTGTTCGTATATTTCCAGAAGTCTGGCAAAGCATGACTTTCACCGAATTTTGGATGAAATATCCTACCACGGTAATTGAATGATAAGGTGCCGCAACTTTTATTGTGAAATTCCCTGTTATAACATACCATTTTTTACGTTGTCTAAAGCTTGCACTAGAGCATAAATGCTTGGCAGCAAGAAAATTCATTCGTTTTTGCAGAAAATTTGTTTTATCCATACCCTAGGACAGAGCCTGTAAATGAATTCGCACTATCAGAAATTCGTTTTAATGAGGTTCCACTGTAATATTAAACAGAATTTGGTGCAACTTGATATTTGAAACCAAATCACTTTTATAGAGGTATTTTTCTTTATAAATATAAGAAATTTTTCCACGAACACTCAGTTTTATTAAATAATTTGATTTCATTTCAAGTTTTCAACTATGCTTTTAGACTTTAATTGGTTTTCAGTTTAATTTTAATCAGAAAATTATAGATGATCAATGTCAACGTAATTAATTTTCGTTGATTTACGTAGCATTTGAGTACATGCATGCATTGACATTATTTAACTACCTGTATTTCTGATACTTTTTTTGCAGAAAAGCGGTCAGCAAATGAACTTGATGTAATTACTTATTTTTCAGACATCTAGGCATGTTCCCCACCCTCCCGATCAATCATTGTTGTGATATTTTACTTGAACCACAAAATCAATCAAAGCAAAT
>JAQGBX010007421.1:0-11454 GCA_034698745.1 Megaphyllum sjaelandicum | reverse complement strand
GTACAGAATCATCATGTCCAAGGGTTAAAGCAAGATGTAACGTGACTCATCCGTTATCTGGTCACTTTTTAAGATACCTTGGAATGTAAAAATTGCAAAAAAGACAACACACACTGATCACTGTACACAATATACAGGTGGTCACTGGTCACTATACAGAGAATTTTTATAAAGAAAATGTACACTAGAAAAAAAACCATTACACTAAAAAGTGGTCAACATAAAAGGTAGTCACCATTCAAATGTGGTCACTTTTTCAGGTTTTATTGTATTATCAGTAATGGATCAGCTAAAAATTCAGGTAAAATTGCACTTGATTATAGTATGATCATGCAATATCTGATTAATTTATATTTGTTTTTACTTTCTGAACATGGTTACCGTTACTTCTTTGTTTTGGGCTTAGATTAGCTCTCATTAACTTTATTCTCATTAGGTAATGTAGTTTATTGTATTTATTTGTATTTGTATTCTTATTATATGAATAATTTGTTAGTGCACATATGTACTGCAATACTGGTGAAAAAACAATAATTGTGATCACATTTAATTATTAACCCAAAAGTATATTTTTATTTCTACACATAAGACTTGGCGTAAAACCCAGACTGTGCTTGCCAATAGCGACGAAATAGGCCTGATGACTCATCATGACCGCAGCGCCCCCATACCATTTAAGCAATGGCGCTTCATGGAACAACTTTTTTCGCCACCGAACCACAAATATACAAACATACATCTCTTATTTATGTATGTAGATTTTCAAAACTTGGATTAAATTAACATAAACTAGGAAAAAGAGTACTTTAACAAGCCACATTACAAATGACTTCAGAGCTTCTTGAATGTTTGCATCCTCGCATAACACCTGCTAAATTGCAGGAAAGCTCAAATCCTAAAACAAGTCTTACAGCTTTCTTGCAATGTAGCGGTGTTATGCATGGTTGCAAACATTTTAAAAGCTCAGAATTCATTTACATGTATTTTGTTAATGCTGTGATGCATTCTCGATAAAATAAAAAAGGTACATACAGTATATTATTCTTAAATGTGGGATTAATTTGTTGGGCAATTTCATACAGGTACATGTACATGTATACTGTAATGCAATTGTTTTGGGGAATCATTTTCTTATAATTCTTAGTATTATTGAAACACTCTCATCGACTGTAAATATCTTAATCCAAGATGTCATACAAATGATTCCAGCTGCTTAATAATTAATTTTTTTTATTTTTCGCTTGAATACAGATTCATGATTCCTGATATTTGATATGGCAATGATAGCATTTTCTTGATGCTTGGAATAATAATGCAAGATGGATAAAAAAATATGCATAGTGGCCATTTTAAACGTTTAAAGTCCTGTAAGGGTCATTTATTAATCTTCCAAAACTAACATTTAATTATATAAAACATTATCACTGGCTCTTTACTGCAAAATTTAACAATGAAAAGTAATTTTCAATCACAATCCTATTTTCAAGGTCGTTGATTATCATATTTTCCATAACTGACCCTAAATTACCCTTTTAGATCACAAAGTACGGATTTGCATAATGAACCTTAAATTGACCCTCATTCTTTGCTCGAACCCTTGCAGTAATTTATACGCAATTTCTTTTAACATATTCATTCGTGTTATTCTTGACTTCATTCTGTATTGATTTTTATCTTTTGAATAGATAATTTGCAATTCAATGCAGATTTAAGTTTCCTGAGTTATCTCATTTTTTGATTCAACATTTATATTAATTTCAAGTACAAAGATTAGATGTTTTTGGTATATTAATTACAAATTAGCATTCGTGGACGTAAGGATTTGTTCGTTGCTTTAGTCCAGTTTCAGACATTTGCAAGAAGGATTAACAAGAATCCAGGTCCAAAATGTGTGCCACTATTTGGAAATGCTTTCACGTTTTTTTGTGCATATAGAAGGTATTTATATAATCTTTTAAGTTTTTTTATAGTTTTAACATACGAGTACATGTACAGTACATTATATTCCAATTTTTTTTGAAAATACGTTTAGCTTGCAATAGCTTAGATACATACTAGTATACAGTACATGTACAGTAGTTCGTTTAGTATACTGTTAATAAATTGCAAAGTAATATTGCATTTCTGAAGGTTCTTTTAACAGAGTGTTAAAAATTCTTTTATTTAACGAGATTATAGCTATACAGTAAATGGTTTTGCAATGAATGTTACCCTTAAAGTTTTGAAGATTAAGCAATACAGTAGTTAAACTTTATTTAAACTTAAAAATATGCTCAGTTTAAAACTACAGAAAACCTGTTAAGAGTGATCACTAAAAAAAACCATGCTATGTTGGTCACTGTACACAGGTGGTCACTATACAAAGAATGCCTAATTAAATTAAAATAATGAACACGTATACACTGCATTTGTACATGTAGATTGTAATACACGTACACATGTAAGGAATTATCATGTCCAAGGGTTAAAGCAAGATGTAACGTACGTGACTCATCGGTTATCTGGTCACTTTTCAAGGTACTTTGGCGATGTAAAAATTATGCAAAAAAAACACGCACTGGTCACTGTACACAACCCACACCGAAATAAAAATACCTTGTGATACATTTAAAATACATTTTTTAAGGCAAAATAGATTTAAAAATAGATTTGAAAATATATTTTCAAATAACTTGGATTATTCCAATCTATACATATTTTGAATAACTTTTGAAATGTAATTTAAAGCTAAAAATACTTTTCAGTTTTTTTAAAAATGTATTTAAAAATACATTTATTATTAAAATAATACATTGATAAAAATATATTTCTAAAGATTTTTTTGTGTGGGAATAGATAGGTGGCCACTGGTATCTTTACAGAGAATTTTTATGAAGGTAATGTACACTAGAAAAAACAATACACTTAAAAATAGATCAACATTAACAGATGGTCACTTTTCCATGTTTCACTGTACATAGGAAATATAGCTGCAATACAACACTGTATCACAATAGTATAAAACAAACTGCAGTTGTATTTTATAGAAATATTACAGGTTAATTTCAAATCTTTAAGTTGCAATTAAATTTATTGAAATTGTTATTGAATTTCTACTGAAACTAGAATCGATCTGCAGGGTATTGCAGATGAAATTCTGAACCGTATTGGTTTGCATTTCAAAAATTGCATTTTGGAAAATAAGTCTCATTCCAAATAGCTGTTAATATATATAAGTATATAATATATATAAATATATAAGTACAATATAAATTTTGTATTAATGCAGTAAATACAATCTATATAATCGTAATATGTAACTGTTGGCAAAATGTTCAAAATTTAAAACATAACATTTTTAATCATCAAAAAATTTTACATTATGACAGTGGTAAAGATGCTATAAAAGAAATAATTTCATAAATTTTAGGCATCCTGTATTTAAAGTAACAAAGATGGAAAACGTTGCAACCATAGATGGAAGTGTCGCATTAAATCCGTTCCTAAACTAAAGACTCATTCTTATACCGTAATGAGATCGCAAATCTGGAGAGAAAGCCAGTTTTAAAGTTTCCGGTCTGTCGTGAGAGATGATGTCATACTTCTGGAGGATTTAAGTTAGAAGGAATTTTACCTCAAATACTCCCATTTGTTTACCTAGGTGAGTACAAGAATACATGTTAAAAAAATATATTTGCAGCAAAGAAAAGTCTTATAGTAAAAACATCATTTATTGATTTTACTACTAGATATACCCATATGAAAAAAATGAAAATATTTGTTATACATGGAACATATACTGAAATTGGCCCAATTCCATATATATTCCATATATTTTTCATCTACAGTATTATAATTTCGGCTAATATATGGATAATATATTATCCACATATCCATTATTGATAATATATTATGTATATACTGGTCGAAAATATATTATAAAGGAAAAATATATGGAATATATATGGAATTGGGCCAATTTCAGTATATGTTCCATATATAAAATACAAAATATTTTCCAGATATATTTTTCCATATGGGTAGATACCTTTTTTAACAAGTTCATTGTTATTACTGGTGGAGGATGTATATAGTATAAAGTGCTCAGCATTACTGATGGGACACCTATAAAATTTTAGAAATTGGCAAAATAAAAATAGTTTTTAAACATGTTTGTCTATGATAACATTTATTAATTTAAGCAAACAATGAGAATTAACTACAAAATTTGCTTAAATTATTTATGGTCCTAAATTACAAGAATAATGGAAAACTGATAAAGCCGTACTTAAAAGTGCAACATAAGTGATATGGGACACTTTTTGCAAAACATGAAATATTTCGTAAAGTATGTGCTGTAATTTTGATAAAAAGGGTCCAATTACTTATTTGGCACTTATAAGCAACATAAGTTTTTAGTTTTCTGTTATTTTTGTAAAGAAAAGAAATAATTTTAAATTAAGCAGATTATTTAGTTAATTCTCATTGTTTGTTTAAATCAAATGTTATTTTAGACAAACATGTTTAAAACGTATTTTCATTTTCCCAATTTCTAAAATTTTACCGGGGTTCTATAAGTTTTGTTGAGCACTGTATGTATGTATGCATGTATGTGTGTGGCTTAGTTACTGCATAATGGTATTTTCATGAAGCGTCTTTACGACAAACTGCTGACGTGGTATGGGGGCGCTGCAGTCGTGATCAAACTACCTAATTGATAGACTGCACAATTTATGGCAAGCGTTTTTAGTCTAAATGTAAACCAGGTTTTAAAAGTTCACAAACAATTATATGAATGAAACAAGTTCATTGAAATTTCTAATTAGATGCTTAGAAACATTTGGCATGTGCATCCAAAAAATGTACTGAAATTGTCTTTTTTAATTGCTTCAGGTGAATCAGACCGTCCAGTTACTTGCGATGACCTATTAAGATTAAAATATTTGGATGCTGTGTTGAAGAAGAGCATGCGGCTTTATCCTCCTGTCCCACTCGTCGCCAGGGAAATGGACGAAGATGTAGTTATAGGTAATTAACCATGTTTAATCAAAAGAATATCTTGATTTGGCCATGTTGATTTAATATAAATAATTTTGAAGTTGTTTTTGATCAGATGTCCATACCATTCCTGCTGGGACAACTGTGGCTCTGGTGATCTACAACATCCCCCGTGATCCAAAAGTCTTGCCGGAACCAGATAAATTCGATCCCGAGCGCTTTTTGAGTACTCAAGCTAATAAACTAGGTACTTGCGACTACATGCCCTTCTTGCAAGGACCCAGAAACTGCCTCGGTGAGTCCGCACAACTTTTCATTCATTTTAAACTTAGAATTGAAATAAAAAAGACAGGAGTACTTCTATTAACTTTCCAGAATTTCAACAAAGCATCTTTTACAGTAACTACAATTCAGAAAATAACATATAAAGATTTCAATTGTTTACAACTATACATTTTATCAGGATTATGCAATTCCTGCATGCATAATAATCTTAAATCATAAAATCAAAAAACCAAAATATCGCTAAAGTTAAATCATTCATAAAAGTTAAAAATAGTCAAGTTTTATTTTTAAACAGTTAGTAAAAAAAAAGAATTTGACATCAGCAGAAAATAACATATAAAGATTTCAATTGTTTACAACTACATTTTATCGGAATTATACAATTCCTGCATATATAATAATCTTTAATCATAAAATCAAAAAAACTGAAATATCGCCAAAGTTAAATCATTCATAAAAGTTTAAAATAGTCAAGTTTTATTTTTAAACAGTTAGTAGTATATATAACAGTAGAATTTGAATCTTAATAATACATCATTACTCGTGATTTTAAACCAAATTAATTAACACTTAATATATTTAAACATTGTAAAAAACCTAAATTATATAAACGAAACTTATACCTCATAAATTTTTGCTAGTTATTACAATAAATCTGGTGAAAAAGATCAATTATTTCGTACATAAGATAATTAAAATATTTTTATTTGTTTGACAATATCTTCTCGTATTCAACCAGGGAAACAGATGGGGATAATTGAAGTAAAAGTCTTTCTGGTTAAATCCTCCGGAAATATGACATCATCTCTCACGACAGACCGGAAACGTTGAAGTTAGCTTTTTCTCCAGATTTGCGATCGCATCACGGTATAAAAATTAGACTTCAGAAGAGGAAACGACATTAATGTAAATCAATTTGTTTTCTGCTTTCTAAAAAATTGTTCAACATTTTTTATGATTTAAAACCAAATACTGATTTTTAATTTTTGTTTCTCTTAAACAATTTCATATTTAAGTAATTTAAATTTTCTGAATGATTTAAAAAAAATTTGTCTGTTTTAAATTTCAATCATAATTTGTCAGTCAACCAAAAAACCTAAAATTTAATGATGCAGTTCTGATGAATTTCCCAACTAATTATAAGGGATCCCGAAGAATTTTTAGGACCTAACATCACATTTTACTAAAGAAGTATTTGAAAATTATTACATTTCATATTGCATGTAAAAGCGATTGCATTACTACATGTATATACAATGATTACTCTCCACCCAAGCACTATTTTTTGATGTATTTTTCATTGTTTATCAGTAATTAAAATGTGATATAACAGAAGGCAGTTAAATGACAATAGTTAAGTGTAACCACAAGATGAAATTCTGAACTAGAGTGGATTTTAAGAAAAACATTTAGAATTATGCATGAAACAAGTTCATTTAAAACTACAAAAGAAGTCCAGTGTAAAATGGCTGCTTGAAATTGCTGCTTGTCAACTGGTAGTTAAATTTATGAATATTTTTGTTGAATTTCAACTAAATCTACAGCATTGAACTTTAACAGGTTAATGGTTAACGGTTAAACATTAATAAATCAGGGTACCTTCAAATCTGGAAAACCTAAAAAGTCAGGAAGAGCTCAGGGAAGAATGCTTATTTTAAAAAAGTCCTGGAAATTCAACGTAGTCATGTTGTTTAGTTTCCATTATTCGAGTACAAATTTGCGAAATTCTGCACGTTTTACAGAGTATCAATTTTGAAACATTTTCAGGGTGGCCACAGGTCAGGGAAGTTAGGGAAAAAATTGTGGTCAGGGAAGTCAGGGAAATGTCAGGGAAATTTGTGAGTGGTCAGGGAAATTTTTCCAAATGAAAGCAAAATGCACTCCTTGCACTCAGTCTGCTAGCAATTCCATCCCCAATACTCTTCTGCTAGACTTTTAAGAAAATCTAGTGTTTTGTTAAGCTTCTCATTGTAATTGTTATTTTATTTGTCATTATGACAAAAAAATTCACATGCATTAACGAGTAAGTTTTGGTCAGGGAATTTTGGATTTTAGTCAGGGGAAAGTCAGGGAAAAGTCAGGGGAATTGAAAACGAAAATTTTGTGGCCACCCTGATTTTGCTGTTTTTTTTTTCAAGTACATATTTTCTACAATTTTCCGAATACCGATCGAATTGTCAAATTTTTAAAATATTTTCGTGCATTTTTTTTCTGTTCATTTTTTGCATTTTTCAGTAAATTTTCAAAATTGTCATTCATAAACTTTGCGAAATGTTCTTTTTTGTAGATTTTACAAAATATGCCAATTTCTGACATTGTTATTGGTCGGGGAAGTTTTTATTAATTCTGGAAAGATCAAGAAAGTTGAAAGTAAAATTTTGGGGGGGACCCTGTAAGTATAGCATACAAAATGTAAAACATAAATTCAAATTAATATAAATAAGGGGGAAGAATGTGCATGCAATGTACATGTAATTTCTGTGGGGAAGGAGGGTATCATAATTGTCTACTAATGTCCACCTAGGGGAGGGGGGGGGGGAGTAAAAAAATGGTAAAAATTTGTACATGTAAATTATGGACGGCCCCTAATGGTCAATAAATGCGGGACAAATGGCATGATAATATTCTAAAATAAAGTCGGGGAGAATGGGATATATATGTTTTCATAGTATTCAAAAAGCAGAACTACTAAATCTGTAAATTCACAAATTAACTGTATATTCTTTACGTAGTAAACATTATTCGCTACCGCCAGTAATAAAGAGGGCGCTGCTTATCGGCTGCCTATGTAGGAACCGCAGGGTGGCAGGTAGATCGCTGGCCCATATTCTTAGTAAATAAAGAGGCGCTGCTTATCGGCTGCCTAAGTAGGAACCGCAAGGTGGTAAGTAGATCCCTGGCCCATATTCTTAGTAAATAAAGTGGGTGCTGCTTATCGGCTGTTTAAGTAGGAACCGCAGGGTGGCAGGTAGATCACTGGCCCATATTCTTAGTAAATAAAGAGGGCGCTGCTTATCGGCTGCCTAAGTAGGAACCGCAGGGTGGCAGGTAGATCGCTGGCCCTATCTTCAGTAAATAAAGAGGCGCTGCTTATCAGCTGCCTAAGTAGGAACCGCAGGGTGGCAGGTAGATCGCTGGCCCTATCTTCAGTAAATAAAGAGGCGCTTCTTATCGGCTTCCTAAGTAGGAGCCGCAAGGTGGCAAGTAGATCTCTGGCCCATATTCTTAGTAAATAAAGAGGGTGCTGCTTATCGGCTGTTTAAGTAGGAACCGCAGGGTGGCAGGTAAATCACTGGCCCATATTCTTAGTAAATAAAGAGGGCGCTGCTTATCGGCTGTCTAAGTAGGAACCGCAAGGTGGCAGGTCGAACGCTGGCGGTTGGGAGTACAGTGCTTAATTTAGAAAATGTTTTTTGGTTTGGTGGTACAGTAAGTAATTATTTAGAATAATTTTCCTATCCAAATTGTCGGTTTTCCTTTAGCTAACTATAATAAAGGGCCTTATATCCCATGATCTTATGTTCGAACAAATACAATGTACAGTATTTGAACTTATGAACACTTACGATTTTTTTCCACAAAAAAATTATACAGTAAAACTTGGAAACTTTGAATGGTGACCATGCACCTGTTTATGTTGACCACTTTTCAGTGTATTGTTTTTTCTAGTCAACATTTCCTTTATAAAAATTCTCTGTTTAGTGAGGAGTGACCACCTGTCTATTGTGTACAGTCACCAGTGTGTGTTGTCTTTTTTGCAATTTTTACATTGCCAATGTACTTTAAAAAGTGACCAGATAACGGATGAGTCACGTTACATCTTGCTTAAACCCTTGGAAATGATGATTCTGTAGTTTTTTGGTTTTGTGTTTTTTACCACGTGTATTACAGTCTACATGTATAATTGCGGTGTACATGTTCACTATTTTAATTTAATTTTTGTACATTTTGTACCTGTGTAGAGTGCAGGCTGGTAGAGTGACCAACATAGCATTTTTTGTTGGTCACTCTTTACAGGTTTTATTTTATTTCGATATTAAACCGATGAAATTTAACTCACGAGAAACTCTTCTTCGTTCTCTTCGGGGCTTTTGTGAGAAATGGTCACAAGATGTCTCGCCAGGCGAGTGTGGAACGTTTCGTTTTGAGGATCGAGCATCAAGAAAATCAAATCAAACCTGAAGACAGAGGTCACAGAAAACGTGTGAAAAATTAACAGGGTTCCCCCAGAAATTTCATTTTCAACTTCCCTGACTTTTCCAGGTTTAAAAAATATTTCCCCGACCAATGTCAAAAATTGACTTATTTCCTAAAATCGACATAGGAAAATATTTTCAGCGATGATTTTCAGCGACAGTGATTTCACAACAACCAAAAAATTTAAAAAATGAACTAATTTTTTTTTTATTTGGTAAAACAGTTTTCCCCCAGAAATTTCATTTTCAACTTCCCTGACTTTTCCCTAACTTTTCCAGGTTTAAAAAAAAATTCCCTGCAGACGAATGATAACGTGAAAAATTGACATATTTTCCAAAATTGAGACTGGAAAATATTTTTTTTAAAATTCACTAACGACAATTTTGAAAATTAACGTAGAAATGTTTTTTAAAATTAAAAAAAATTGCGTGAAAATTTTTTAAAATGGGAAAATTTTGTATTCTAAAAATGTGCTCGGAAAAATTGGGAAATTTCGTAAAAAAATAAATAAATATTTCATTTTTATTGCCATCTTAACAGCATTTTCTTGTAAAAATAGATTTTCCCCTGCATACACAGTCATTGAATGCAGGTGTATCATTTTCACGTTGAGCCACTGTACATGTACTATTTCATTTCGTTTATGAACAAAATTTAATGTTTACTTGAGTTTTATAAAACGAACTTATTCACCAACTTATTTAATTCAAACCTTTTTTTTTTTTCCTGTTCCATGCATTCATGTAGATACTACGTTAGACACTTAGACGTTGAATATTTTATTTGTAATGAAACTTGATGAATTAAAAATAGCCGCATTGCATATCCCTTATATTGCATTTGCCGAAAGTTAGTGATATCCTTGTGCCTAGTTGAAATCTATTGTCACAATTTTAAGCACATTTCAGATTGATATATCTTGTAGATTGATTCAATATTCCTGATAGCCAGACTGCCCAACCACTTAATGAATTTTAACATATGTGTTGATGTATTGATTTGATTTTCATTTCAAATGATGATATAAAATCTATAGAACATGTTATTCGATAGACCAATCTGGGGGTGTGGGCAGGGAAGGTTCAACTTCTTTATCGTATCATTTTACCGTTTGAACTCGGGTAAAATTTCTCCAAGGTTTACCCGAATCCACTTAGGAAAAATTCCCCACATTTATTTTAGTTCAAACTTTCAACCGATGAGAATTTCCCATCATACAATTTTTGTTTATGAAGCCATTGAATATTCGTTTTGACATAATTGCTATGATAATTTTTGGAAATTATTATACAATTTACATTACTAAATAAATATTTCAAATATTTTTTAGTAAATAGTAAATGTTGCATAATTTTCGAAGTTGTTCTGTGTTGGTTTTATGAAATCGCGGTTAACATCGGCACATGTCATTTTTGTTGTTGGTCAAAGAACTTTATGGTACTTATCGGTTATATCGACTACCGACCCCGGAAAGCATAGAAGCTATGCAGGGAAACGTCAGTAACAGTATGTAAATTGTGATTTCCAATAATTGATGACCTTAATGGGGGCCTTCAGCCCCCACACCCCCGCTGGCCTACAGCCCCCACACCCCCGCTGGCCTAACCTAACCTAACCTAAACTTTACTGGTAACAATATATTTAAATTCAACTCGAAAATCAAATAGTTGAATTTAAATATATTGCTACCAGATTAGGTACGTTTCCCTGCATAGCTTCTATGCTTTCCGGGGTCGGTAGTCGATATTACCTATAATTACCAACTTTATTTTTAAACCTGGAAAAATGCAAAAAAAAATTATTTGTAAAGAAAGCTTCAAGAATTAAAAATAGCCGTATTTTCTGCACAGGGTGGCAAACTAGTCCTAAAAGTCCTAAAAAAGTCCTAACAAAAATAAAAAGTCCTAAAAGTCCTAAAAAAGTCCTAAATACCCTCCAAAAAATCGAAGAATTGTTGCAAATTATTATGAATGTTCTTTGACAACACTGCCTTTA
>JAQGBX010007420.1:0-11457 GCA_034698745.1 Megaphyllum sjaelandicum | reverse complement strand
AGTGCCAAGTGTAAGTGTCATTATAAATGTACTTTGAAAGATCTTCACCATTTATTTTTGCCAAAAACAATTTTCATGCTGTTTCCATACATTTTAGCCTACCTACATAACCGTGTGCTTCGAAATAATCATATATGAAGCTAATATCATTGACACTTATTGATCGTAGCAAAGGAAAAAAATTGACAATTATTTTTCATAGTATTTTCGTATTTTTTTGAACAGATAGACCAGTATGTCGGATTCAAAGAAAAAAATGTAGACAGTACAATGTCGAATATTTGAAGTATGGCTTAATTCAGGCACCCGTAAATGAGACATTACCAATGTGCCTGATTTGCCAGAGAGTTTTCACAAATGAAGCTATGAAACCTTTACGTTTAGAAGAACATTTGAAGAAAATACATCCTGACCGAAAAGATATGAATTTGTCCTTTTTTTTTTTTTTAGAAAAGGGGGCGGTGAGTAAATTTTTTTTTGAAAAGGGGGCGGTAGGTCAGAAAAGTTTGGGAACCCGTGAGTTATACGTATGCTAGCCTATGCCTATGCCATTATCTTTTATTATCGATCCAAATTTACATACTGTATATGATATACGAAAATGCATGACTTTCTAGTCAGGGCCCATGCATGCATGGCCACCCGATGCTTGTCTGCTTTTCAAAAGCTGTCATGAATGTATACTGTATTGGTCGCGTGTTTGAAAATAATTCATTACGGCCGGTGCTTGGAAACCTCGCTCCGGTATCAAGTTTTTGTGATATTTTTTTAAGGCACGCAGCCACCGTCTATTTAGCCGTGTCCGAGGGTTCTAATTTTTTTTACGTAATGAAACTCAATGGTCAAATAATTAACTGGAGAAAGAGAAGTCAAAAACGCCACGTAGCGACGAGAGTCGTAAGCACGAAACTGCCACCATATATAAATATAACATTAACGATGATAATTAATGTATTTTTTCTCTTGGCGTGTTTTGAAATGACCTCGCCCTGTGTACAGAGTGGCCCTGGAGTACAGTAGGAGTACCCAATTGTACACTCGGGTACTCTATTTGGACAAGTGGTTTTCGCCATTAATTTCATCATTGCAATACCATTTACTAAACATGATGGTAATATTCACCAAATTTGGCCTCAATGATATCCATGCACAAAATGCATTATAATTGTGATGACCCTGGCAACCTTTCCGTCCGATCCCAGGGTCACATACCTTTTTCGGCCATAAGTCATGGTCCGCCCTGCATTCCTGCCACCAGGGGTCCCCAGGTCGGGGACCCGAGGTCACCTGAGGAAGACCCTTAGGGAGAAATAAGAGTCCTCTGTGTGATTTCGGTCTGGTCTGACCTCGCCGTCTGATCTGCCTTTTTTGACTTAACGTTCACTTTTTGTATTCGCTCTTTTCTGTGATACTCTGTTTTCTTTTCGGGGAAGATTTGTACCTCTTTGTTTAAGCCTGCTCGGCTCTCGTTTTTTTTTGGGGCCATCGAAGCCCTGTTGTCACGCGTTACGCGCTTTCGGCTCTCGGAGCCCCTTTTTGTACACTCGTGTCGACTTATGCCGAACTGATTAAAGTGTTTTCTTCGTTCATCGTACCTGAAGTTGTCGTCTCTGTTTCCCTGGACTACTACAAAATCATCCGGAATCAATTATCTTCAGTTACAACAAAGGTTCGTGCAGAATTTACCACTATATGTATTTAAACAATCCTTGTAAAATTTGGTCGGCGAAAAATCAGCTTCACTGGCCTCGCTTCGCATAGAGCAAAATTCCATTGCCTAACATGGGTGGATGTTCGGTTTTTTTTGAGGCCGACCTGACTCCCAAGATGGAGGAAAATATCGTGAAAAAGTTGCCTTACAATGAGCTAAAACTTGCAAAATGACATGACAATATTTAGAACGGTAAAGAGGTACCGTAGCTTTTACGGTACTTTTTTACCGTACTGCTAATGTTCCCTATTTATCGTGTACAGTCCCCTAAACGTTATCCATAATTTCAGCCGTATAGCGGGACGACTATACGACTTACAGTTGAAAAAAAATAAGTGCACAGTATGAAAATTGCTGTTTTCGGAAGAAAAAAAATGGTGTAGATTATTAAAACTACATTTATAATAACACTTACAGTGCATGGATTAAGTAACAACAACCAGAATTTTTTAAAAATAAATAAGTAAATTTTAAAGTAATAAAAACGAATATTTTTTGGCTCAAAGAGTAAGTGCACACCCTCCTATACTGGTAGAATTTGCTAATTTCTGGCCATTTGGGTGTTTTTTACTTAATAAACTATGGTGATTTAACTCTTGGGATAAAGACTAACTAGTTTTTTATCACATTGGTAAGGTCTGCGGAAAATTTAGTTTATAATGGCCTAAACTAAACGAGTTCTGCTTTGCAGTGAGAAAAGAGTTATTCAAATGAATTTTAGTGAAAATTTAATATCGAGAGATGGCAAATGAATTGAAAATATTACGTATGGCAGTATATAAAATCTCCAAAAATAAAGAAGATAACAGAAAAGTCATAATCAAACTCGGAACAAGCCATCCATGTGAGCTATCTGTGAGGGAAAAACGACAGGGTGTTAGATTTGCTCTGTAAAATCCAAAAAGATCTTCATGAATGTTTACCAAACATATTCCGTTAGAATCAGGGAAGGTTAGAACACTTAACTACAAACTATCATACTTATTCCAAATTTCCGTCTCCTCTGTATTTCATACAGCCCAAAAACCATACCACTGCCTCCCCCATGCTAAAGTCTATGGAAGAAGTTTTGTGAGTTACAAATCAGCCATGGTCCTTTTATGTCTGGGTAATTTAGAATACTTCTGATGGTTTATTGTGTCCCAACCTTCCCTAATTCTGACCCAATGTGTTTAATAAACATTTACGAAGATCTTTTTGGATTTTTCAGAGCAAATCCAACAACCTGTCCTTTTTTCCTCACAGATAGCTCACATGCATGGCTTGTTCAGAGTTTGTTTATGACTTTTCCGGTATCTTCTTTATTTTTGGAGATTTTATATACTGCCATACGTGATATTTTCAATTCCTTTGCCATCTCTCGATATTAAATTTCCACTAAAATTCATTTGAATAACTCTTTTCTCATTGCAAAGCAGAACTCGTTTAGTTTAGGCCATTATGAACTAAATTTTCTGCAGAACTTACCAATGTGATAAAAAACTAGTTAGTCTTTATACCCAAAAGTTAAATCACCATAATTTATTAGGTAAAAAATAACCAAATGGCCAGAAATTAGCAAATTCTACCAGCATAGGAGGGTGTGCACATACTTTTTTTGCCATGAAATATTCGTTTTTATTAATTCAAAATTTACTTATTAATTTTTAAAAAAATCTGGTTGTTGTTATACTTAATACATGCACTGTAAGTGTTATAATAAATGAAGATTTAAAAATCTGCACCATTTATTTTTTCCGAAAACAGCAATTTTCATACTGTGCACTTTTTTTTGTCAACTGTAACCACTTATTCATACATACCATGACTATGGTACGATATGTTTGAGTTAAGAGGGAACGTACTGTAGATATGTTCAAGGGCGGACTCAGCATTTTTCAAAAAAAGGGGAACATTTACAATATGATGAACAGTAGTACTCTCTTTAATTTTATGCTTTTTATCTCAATTGAGTATTTAATGCCATTTCATTAAGATTTGTTTTCCATTCCTACAACATACATGTACAATTTACTCACGTCAAATAGGGCCTACATGGCTACATTAGATATCAACTTTTCCAACAATGTCCAAAGTTGCAATGGTCTAACCATAAATTTTAACTTTTCCCTATTTGCAGTTTCTATTTTCGCTGGAAAACCAACTACAAAGTGAGGCATAAGTCTATTAAATCGACACTATTGCAGGCAGGAGGCGCAACATGACGTTACAGACTTATGATTCACCTTGTACAGTGAAACCTGGTAAAGTGACCACCTGTTTATGTTCACCACTTTTAAGTGTATTGTTTTTTCTAGTGCACATTTCCTTTATAAACATTCTCTGTATAGCAACCATGACCACCTGTCTATTGTGTACATTGTTTGTGACCAGTGGGTGTTGTCTATTTTTTGCAATTTTTACATTGTCGATGTATTATGCGGACCAATACGTAGTTCCTTGGCCCCTTGCAGTGTTTGTTTGCTTTTCTGTAAAGTGCCATTTGTAATACGAGCTAAATTTGGTGTGTGCTTATTTTTTTAATCAGGAAAACTAACGATGATCACGTAACGTCGACCATAAAATGTTAACGAGAGAATAGCACCTTTGGAATGTTAAATACCACATAGCTAGATATGCTGTAAAATACTAGGCTTCATGCCCTCGGTTTTTGACGCATTTAACTAGTTACACTAGTGTTGTAAAACTGAAATAAGCACTCCTGAAAATGGCGTGCTTAGGGTCCGTGTTACCTAACTCACGTCGTATAACGAAACAAGAATATAATATTTAAAATCAAAAAAATTGCTACGATTGAAAATGCAGATTTTATTTCCACTTCCTAAGTGGATTATCGAATGCTAAAAATTGGTAATACATGTAAATCTTATATCTACATACAAAATCCGATAAAACATACTATGTCAAATTTGCAGGTAAACGTTTAACATAAAAAAAACTAGAAAAACTGCTTAAGTTTTATAAAACGTATACGTTCGAAGTATAATATAACAATACTCGTAATATAAATGCGCTGCCCGACTGATATCTCGGACCAGATTCAACTTGAGGCACGGTGAGATGACATTAGAAATGCCCGTTTAAATATGTTACATTCGTAAAGTAATGTTTAGTCACTTTTTTCGCTTTCTATGATATGACCTCATGATTGGTATTTGTAAATTAATTCCATACGTATATCGGAAGTTAAAAATAAAGCAAATGTTATTAGTATTTGCCAGAAAAAATATATTGCTAGATAACAGTATTTAGGAAATATTAGATGTTCTATGATGCTTTCGAAAAACTTCAATTATAATAATTTGACACCAAATATATTGTCATTATCACTCACTACGCCTGTTCTTATAGCGTGCGTAATATCGCAATGAGATCCTGAAATGTAAAAGAGTAAGAAATATTGACAACTTTAACGACATTAAAGCTGCGAGATAATTGGTTCAAAGGATTTTGCAGTTCAAAAGTCAGTGAGGATTCTTAGGCTGATTACATAGACAAGATTTCTTGCAAAACTAGACTTTCTTAAATTCAAGATCAAAAATGAGTGGTTCTATACAGAATAGCTTTATTAAGTTTGTTTCAAATAAGGATTTATACGATTCAAATGTCAAATAAGAAAGATGTTTCAGGATGCAAAACAATAGCCTACTGAGACAATGATTTGGCTTTCTTAAACAATTCACGATCAAAAAATTATTTTGTCGAATCGGGCGATCATCCTCTCGAATTTATAACTCTTCAAAATTAAAATCAATGACCATTTCACTATTTAAGGTGGTCCTTAATGAAGGATTTCACAATTCAATTTTTTTGGCAAAATGCAACTGAAATGATTCACGATCAAAGATGAGTTTCATCCTCCAGAATCCTCAAGCTCTGCAAAATGAAAATCAGTGAGCATAATTTTACGTCAGATCTCCACGATGCTTCAGCTCCACGAAAGGAAAGAAGAAATAATCGAAAACGAAGTTACGAATGGCTTGCAGCTCGTCGCTCAGGTCGACCTTCTGTCGCCCGATGGCCGGACTCATGTCGTAGACGCAGTTTTCGCAGGCTACCTCCTTGAGCAGTATCTTAGGCAGCGGCCCTCCGACGTTGGCGTGCAGAAGGCCGGAAAAACGGATCTCGTCTCCGGCATTCAGGTGGAAAACGAAGTCCTTAAACGAGTTGTCGGCCACCAGAACCACGTCTGCGGAATTCCAGTAGCCGCCGCTCATCTGTATGGACACTTCGAACTCGTGTTGGTTCCACTCCTTGACGTGACACTCGTTCCGCTTGCCCACCAGCTTAGCCAACGTGCAAACTTTGAACTCGTGTTCGACCATGTTTTCGCGGTCACAGTCTTTGTAAGGGATTCCATAGATGCAGCGCAGTCGCCTTCCGACTGTCGAGGGCAAGAATGTCAGCAATTCCTCAAGGTGGTTCACGGTTTTGACTATCTTGACCGCCTTGACTTGACCATTCCACCTCACGGGGGCTCCGATCAAGTGGCCGCAGCGCTCCTGCACGTTGGCCACTGTCAGCTCGTTCCAGGCTGGCGTGTGGCACAGACCGTGGTAAGTCTGCCAGTCGATGACTGCAGAGGCGGGAGTTTCGGAAGTTTCCATCTCCGGATAGCCGATGGACGGAAGCAGCTGCAGGATGGCGAAAACGCCCAAAGCCATCTGGAAGATGGTCAAGGTTTTCTTCAGGGCGCCTTTGCCCAGCTTGTCTTTTTGATCGAGGAACCATCTCCCAGCTGCAGCAGCAATAAGGCACACCAACGTTGTTATCAGCCGCAAAGGATCTGTGGCGCCGCACAATAAAATGGCAGCCCACGTTAATGCGTAGAAGAGGAGGAAAGGCAACACCACGAGAAGAACGACTGGCAAAGCGATGCAACTGCCCCACATGAAGGCACCTCGTAACACGCCTGTGGGTGAAGCTTGCGGTGCAAAAACCACGATAAGCTGCATCCATGCCAGAGCCACCAAGTTGGGCAGCAGCTCCTTGTAGGAGGCGTGCCATGAATCTGCGGCGGCTATCTTGAAGCACGTCATCAGCAAGACGAGCGCAACCAGGCTGGATAAAGAAACACTCAATGTCAGACAATCGAATAAGTCCAGCTTGACGTCAAATAACAGGAAAAGAGGAAAGCGATCAACGGCATTGCAAGCGTGGATCGTGCGGGAGATAGTCAGAATTACAGAGGTGACAGTAAACGCCCAAATCAGCCTCGTAGAGGCCTTGCATCCCATAAGGCACACGATGGAGATGACGCCAAAAAGTGGCACAAGTTCCGAGTGAGGTATGACCGCCGCGCTGCTCAAGGGGTAGGACGACAGGAGGACCAGAAGCGCAACGAAGAAGTGACCATAGGCACGCAACCTTCGATAGCAGAACTTGACTTCGGCGCGCCGCGTATACTGCACTTCGCAACTGGCAGAATCGAAGAGCTGAAGCCACTGGACGAACGTGGCGAAGCGTTTGCGGTTGCGCATGATCCTGAGGGTGGAGACGAGCATGATGACCAAGGAGGCGTAAAAAGCGACTAGAGGTACGACGTACGAAATGGTTTCCAGAGGCAGCAAGGTGCAGAAGAGGAGAAGGGCGAAGGTGCGCAACTGGCTCCAAGGTAAAAGTGACAGCAGGAAGCGGTCGCCGTAGCGAGCAGTCCAGTCCAGAGCCTTGCCCGAAGACGTTGTCCATCCTTGTTTGATCGTGGTGAAGATCTGAAATCGTAAAATATGTGACCCATTTTGTTAGACATATCCATGGAAAATTTAAGGACGTTCTTTAAAAGATCCAAGCTGAGAATGTCCAGGAAATTTAAGCTCACTCTTTTCGTAAAGGCCTTGCTTGGTCTGCTTGTCGAAGCGGATTCCTCCTTGCCCAAAGATTCTCTAGGCAAGTAGCCTTTAGACACTTTGGAGGCGATCTCCGCCAGCCTTTCTTCTGTCAAGTGCTGGCCATCGAAAATGCCCGTATCTTCATACCCTAAGTGAGAAAAGTACCGCTTGGAATTCAGTTATCGAGACATTACCTTGCTCCTCGAGGAAGCACGTTGAAACTGGACTTCTCCGAAATAAATTTAAACGTAAATTAAGTTTACGAAAGGAAACCGAATAAATCAGCTTTATTAGAACTACTTTCAACTTACACTTGCTAAATGCAGAGTGTACTTCGTCTTTGCTTGTTTTATCATCATCATTATGGTCCGATGTATCAACGCAACTCGTGGCAGCAGAAACTGCAATGAAGAACATTAATATTAAGTTTAGAAACACGATATTGCACAACTTGGACATTGTGAATTTCAGATTTGCGAAATTTTTATTGTATTCAGTAAAAACGACATATCTGAAGTTGTCATAATTTTTGCCAAATGACAGTTTTGTCACTTAAATTTATCAAGATTTACAATGTACGAGGGGTCTTTATAAGATTCTGTAATCATTTTTTTGCAAAAAAAAACTGGCTATGTATGAACACCCCTCGTAGAACAAAACATTGACTTCTACATTGCACCAAACCTACCATCCGCCGCGGTTAACCTCCCTTTCAGCTGACCCGTGGTCACGAATTCTTGACCCAACGGAGTTAGAGAGGCAAAAAGCTCCCTGGCAGCCAGCCGAAATGCTTTCTCCTCCTGAGACATGTTCAAGCACGCTTTGACTCGCTCGTAATTCTCCTCGGTTATTCCCGTGCCGGACTTGAAGCAGTTGCAGAGCAGAGCATTGGCCTCTTCGCTCCCATACTCGGTGGCTTTGGACAGCCAGTAAACGGCTTGTGCAGTGCTTTCCGTCCAGTCGCCGCTGTCCTGAGCCTCGTCCAGCAAGTGCTTGGCGATGACCACTTGGCTCTCAATGCAGCCGTCTTCGGCCAGCTGGTTGCGGAGGAGCCTCAACGTTCCGCGCGGTCCATCTAGGAAGAAATTGAATGGTTTTAGTTGGGATTTGCGTGGCTCGATCTCCTGAATGGAGCATCTAGATAAATAGTGCGGGTCATTCACCCCCGTAGCAGATGCTCAAATTTTTTGGCACATTTCCTGAAGTGCCAGAAAAAGTCGATGAAGCGAGAGATTTGCTCCCCGAGACCAAAATATCTTTATTTTACTGACCCAAATATCTGGTTTCGTAAAACGCCAAAGAATTTCTGAGACTCAAATTGAGTTTGTTTCGTCTATTTTCGTGGGTTTTAAGCTTTGGTCATGGCGGTTGAGATTTGAGAATATAGTTTTGTGATAATCTAGGATTCGCTCGCATTATGCGAGTTGGGATTAAATAATTAATTTTTGATTCTCAATGACTGGCACGCATTATGCAGGTTAGGATTGAGTTAGTTAATTTAGGATATTCGAGGACTGGGATAGGTTACACCGCATGGTTGGGATTACGAGGTCTAGGAGCATCGAAAATTCCGAAATCCTAACCAGTGTAATCCATTCCAGTTTTCCAGTATCTCGTAAATTAATTCTCAAATCCTAACCTGCAAAACGCATTCCAGCTAGTCCTCGAGTAGCCATCCAGATTATGATATTAGAATGTAACCTCTCCTCTAAGTTTACTTGCATGTATGTACGACAAAAACTGCTATTTTGGCACTATCCATGATCATGACGCATGCGTGCGATGGGCTGTGACGTTATACTGCTCATAAGGTACTATAAAATGACGTCACACCCTGACTCGACGCTCCATTTGAGGCTTTTTGCCTATAAACGCACTTTCCATAATGTTATTGATGATGGGTATCATTTTTTTGGTTCAGATTTACTCGAAAAACTAAGCGAAAGTTGGGTTTATTTACGTATTTTTAGGAAATGCTGTTGGGATGTGAGCAGCTGTCAAAACTAATATTCCACACCCATACTAACGTTCATATAACCAGGCATATAACGTGAGTTTTAAACGTTGTTTTGACAGAGCACAGATGTCAAATATAGCCAGGATTTTCTACGACGTTTCAGCGCTAATTTCTATGTAATTATTTTAAAATTCAGGGTTTTCTTACCTTGAATTTGCCATTGCTTTCGAGAACGCTGTCCTACCGTTCCTGACATCTTCTGTCAAACGGCCTTAATTTGGATCTAACGCAAACAAACTGTCCGTTAGAGTTCATTAGACGAAAATGATACGGCTTATTACCTATTCTAATCACGTATAATAATTACCGGTTTCCAAGCATTTGTGCTGTGAAATTGAACTGATCCCAGATTGAAAATGCCAGCCTACGAGTTGAATGCAACAGAATGGGTTAGGCGAGCTTTTTTAATGCTTCGGAAATGAAGCCGTTTTGAAGGATCCAACGCCATCTTGAAACGCAATTTTGGGTCATTTGAGGCTCGAGTTGAGGTAGTTTTTGCAAATGTAAAATGCTTTGTTCTTTCAAGCAAAGCTTATTTAGTCATATTTAGTATATAGTTATTATACTTATTGTAGTTATTATAGTTATTGTCTTTTTAATTAATTTTATTTTTTAAACGTGAACTTATTTAATGGTTTGTAAATGAAGCTGTTGCCATCTTGAAACGCAATTTCGATTTTATCTCGGCTCGAGTTGATGCACTTTTCGTAAACGTAAAGTGCTCCATTTTTTGCCTAAAAAATATTTTATAGTCAACTGGAGTTTAAAATTATTCAGCTTACTTGATATTAGTTTAAATGTTGTCATATTAATTAATTTTGTTTTTAAATGCGAGCTTATTTAATGGTTTGGAAATGAAGCCGTTTTGAAGGAGCCGTCGCCATCTTGCAAGGCAATTTCGAATTCATCGAGGCTCGGCTTGAAGTCTTTTTCGCAAATTGTTTGCAAACATTTATAAATTCAAATGTTACGTGCTCTAGTTTATTTTACAATTATTTGAATATCAGTTATTACTTTAATTATTAGTAGATAAATTAATTTTATTCGTATTAAACCGACTGGTTGCTTTACGCGAACTTGTTGTGAAGCTATTTTGATGGAGATGTCGCCATCTTGAAACGCAATTTTGAGTTTATCGTGAATTTGGTTATAGCATTTTTCGCAACTTTAAAATACTCGATTTTAGTAAAGAAATTAGTTGGTGAGGTATATGAAGATGTCGGATTAATGAAGAAATTATTCCAGTTGATGAAGGGATTATTTAGATTTTATTAAAGTAATAATCTGATTTTATGATGGGATTAAACAGATTTTTAGAAGAATAAATAATGGATTAATAACATTTTATGAAGGTAAAAATCAGATTTTATGAAGGGATTAATCCGAATGATGAAGGGGTTAATTAGAATTTATTAAGGGATTTATCAAATTTTTATGAAGTGATTTATCAGATTTTATTAAAGGATTAATTGGATTTTAAGAAGAAATAAATCCAGTTGATGAAGGGATTAATCAAATTCCATTAATGGATCAATCCGATTGATGAATCAACTTTCATTAATGAAAATGGATTAATCACATTTCATGAAGGAAAAAATCAGATTTTAGGAAAGAATTAATCATATTGATGAAAGGGTTAATTAGTATTTATTAAGGGATTAATCAAATTTTTATGAAGAGACTACATAGATTTTATTAAAGGATTAATCGGATTTTAAGAAGAAATAAATCCAGTTGATGAAGGGATTAATCACATTTTATGAAGGAAATAATCAGGTTTTATGAAGGAATTAATCAGATTGATGAAGGGGTTAATTAGAATTTATAGCCTTAGGGAATTTGTAGGTACTAACCTGTCCATTCCAATGGAAGTTATTTCCAAAAGGAGTGTTAATTGTAAC
>JAQGBX010007419.1:0-11457 GCA_034698745.1 Megaphyllum sjaelandicum | reverse complement strand
AGTCAATACCAGGAAAATTAAAGTCACCTCCGATAATAATTAGAGGGTTAGTATTTTTGCTAAACAATAGATCTATTTACTTAAAGAATTCCTCGATATGGATCGAAGAATCATTTTGGCGATAAAAAGAAACAATTATCAATTTTCTACCATTTTTTAGTATGGGGCTACATGCCACTAATTCACAGTTAGTCTTCAGTGAGTTTTCCCTAACAGAAGAAATTTTTTTGGAGTGGGCTATAAAAACACCATTATAACCATCTGCTCTATCCCTTTTATAGATAGTAAAATTACTAGGAAAAACTTCTGCATTAACAATTTGGTCAGTCAACCATGACTCAGATCTCAAAACAACATCTGAGCCAAGGGATTAAACTGCCTCTCTAAATTTTAGGGATTTGTTTTTAATGCTCTGGCAATTTACAACTTTAACATTTAAACCATTAAACTGCCTACACTTAAACTGTCTACTCTCACAATATATATTGAGATTTACAGGCAAATTAGAAGTTTCTAGTTTCCCTGGGCCAGGCCTACTCAGCCCCAGCAAGGCAAGAACCAAGCACAGACTTTCCCTCCTGAGTAAGATGGAGAACATCATGTGAGTAATACCTCTTCGGATTCTGAAGCAGTTCCTGCGAGGCATCGACACACATGATGCCCTCCTGTTGACAAAAGACCGAAATTTCCCGTGCGAAAGGTCCCACCCCATTGGGAAAGCCGACCAGGCCCCGATAACCATGGTCAAACCGAGGAAGAATGCTTGATATCAACACCCTTGCCTGCGATCGAACACGTTGGACCTCCCTGGCTAGAACACACAGTCGCTCAGATAAACCCCTAGGTGAATCCCTGTCCAAGTTGTTAGTGCCTGCATGCACCACCACCACAGGATTGGGACCTGCATTTTTCAATACAGACTTAACCCGGGAAGTTAAGTGCTCAACACGTGTCCCGGGATGTCTGTTGAATTTTACTACTGTAATAAATGGTTGCTACCCTTTTTCTGAGCCTTCGTCGAATTTGTTAAGTGGAACCATCTTTTAGGCACAATTTATCTTAGGTCAGGACGCAAATGGCGTCACATGGTGTAAGTGCAGGCTTTCCCTCCTCTACAGCTACTTTCCCAATTGAGATGTCTGAGGGAGGGTAAGACCAGCCAGAGGCAGGTCTGGATATGGAAGAATTAAAAGAGCAGGTGAAAAGTATTGAAGATTGGTTGGCTTCAAAACCTAGAACTCCTACTACAGCAGCAGAAACGTTGGGGCTACAGACCATGCTTCGAACATGCAAGGTTCCAGACAATACTGCAGGTAAACAGGCTAGTTCAGAAACTTTGCGTAAAAGAGGGAGAAGGGAGACTTGGTGGCGAAGATAGGAAATGAGAAGAAACGAATGAGGAGGGGTTCGAAAGTGATTATAGTAGGAAATTACCACCAAGAGTACCTCTTATTTTTGCACAAAGTGAAGTACATTTTTCATCAAAACCTCTAAAGAAGTTTACAATTAAATATTCAGATTTGTTTGCCGAAGCTTGTAGGGCTGTTTTGGTCCTAGAGAGTTGGAAAAGTAAGGTGAAGAGAAAAGGCGATAAATGTAAATTTATTTTAGAAAAATTGGTATTAATTATGAAAGAATTAGGTGTTCAAGTAAAGATTGAGCCTAACATACAGGTATCTAGAAAAAATACATATGAGAATGCGCCAGTATTAATCCATGCTAGGCCGGACCGTTTACCAAGTTTCAATGGCCTAAAAGACCAAGAAGAATTTTTATTAGATTTTGAAACCATGGCAGCAGCTGATGGTTATCAGGAAGCGAAATGGGTCTATTAGTGTAGGTTCAGATTAACTGGTGCAGCTGAGATGTGGTCCAAGAAATTGAGTCCAAAACTTAAATTTTCCACGTGGACTATGTTTAAGGCTCAATTTCTGGAGTATTTTTTGATCCTAGCCGCTCATCAGGGTATTCTACGAAGTTAGCAATGAGAAAACATAAAAAGACAGAGCCGTTGCTGAATTTTATAGCTGAAATAGAATACTTGTGTAACAAGTTAGATCCAAATATATCTGATATGTCTATAAAGGATTTTATATCAAATAGATTACTTCCAGAGTATAGAAAACACATATCAGGCCATTATATGGCTCTCTTAAGATAATATCGTAGGATACTAGTAGAATTTGAACGAGCAGGTGCAGTGAAAGCCACTACTAGTAACTTAAAAGTCAAAGCTGGGGTCGAACAAGGACAAGGGAGAGGACCCCCACAGAATAAAGTAACGACTCAAAATGAAGGGAATGCGGAATTCTATTGCTACTGGTGTAAACAGAGTGGACATACAAGTCACCGCTGTCCATACGATAAGGCAGAAGCAGATAGTGGCAAGAAATAGTGGAAGTGGCAAGAAAATCAAAGGCCAAAGGATGGGAATAGTGAGAAACTGAACCCTCTTAGCAAGAACATTAGTATTACAAAATACAGCGAGTAAACCAGCTACTTAAGCGAGAGTCAGAATTAGAGTGGAAGAGAAATATTTAATAGCATTGTTTGACGGTGCGTCTTTTTCCTCTACAGTTTCCCCAGATACAGTAAAGTATTTGGGGCTACAACCATATGAGTTACCAAAGGAGTCGTGTGCTTCATTGCAAGATGCATGCAGTGGACTTAATACATTTAGTCATGGTGTAGACATAAAAATTAGTATTTTATGTAGAGTAATCTTTCACCAGTTTAAAATCCAGGATAATTTATTAGAGGCTGTCTTGTTGGGGATGGATTTTAAAGAGATGACAGGACTAACTCTCCTCCCAACAGTAAAAGCATTTTTTGGGAAGATAGTCCTCAAGTTACATTTGCGTTAAATCAAGCATTGATAGGAGACCCCGAGGAGGGACAGCAAGCAGGACCACCAGTAAAGGAGAGTGACAATCAAATTTGCAGATTGGCTTGCGTGCCAATCACAATGGTATCTTTAGTCACTTTGCCCCCATGTTGGGTTGCAGGTTCAGCTTCAGTTGGGGAGCGAATAATTGTAGGACCACCTCCTTGTTCTTCTATGGAGGTGCAGCCAGCATATGGAGTTTTTCACTCCATGGGAAGACAGTTAAAACTTTTAAGGTAATAAATTTATCAGTTGCAGAGGTAAAATTAAAGGGAGGTTAAATTCTAGCATTGGCAGTACCCTTGAGAGAAGATGATGATAATTGACTGACAGGAGAATAAGTAGAAGGGATTCAACTGCTAATGATAGTTATTGATTTCCAAAAAGTTGAGGCCTCACTGAATATTGACCCAGAATTAGAAATATAAAAAAAAGAAAAATTAATAGCATGGTTAGCAAAATTCAGGGAAGTATTTGCATTATCAACATCAGAGTTTCAAATGAGTTTGCTTTCTCCACATTTCATGGACACTCAAGGGGCTAGGCCAGTTTATATACCGCCATGCTGTACACCTCAACATATAAGGAAAATTATAAGAAAAGAAGTTCAAGAGATGTTAAATAGTGGAGTAATTAAGCCTAGTAAAAGCCTCTATGCAAGCCAGGTCGTTATTGTTAAAAAAGAAAGACGGCTCATTTAGATTTTGTGTTGACTATTGCAGGCTTAATCTGCAAACAAAATTAGACAGTTATCCGATTCCTAGAATTGATGATGCGTTAGGCTGTTTACAGGGTTGAGACTGGTTTGCCACCCTTGACCTTATGTAAGGGTATTGGCAATTACCTATGGCGAAGACTGACCAAGAAAAGGCTGCTTTTTCATGTTCCGAGGGACATTTTTAAATTTTTAAGAATGCCCTTCGGATTATGTAATGCCCCTTCAACGATGCAGCGGGGTTTAGATCAAATATTATTTGGTCTAAAATGGAAAATAAGTTTAGTTTACCTTGATGATATTATTATTTTTGCGGGAGAATTTCAAATTTTTGTGGGAAATGTAGAGGATGTATTCAAAATGCTAAAGAAATTCAATTTACGTCTCTGACCTAAGAAGTGTTTCTTTGCTTTTTGTCCAGTTAAATACCTAAGACATCTAGTGACCCGGGAAGGAGTTTCTGTAAATTCCGTGAAGGTGGAGGCGGTTGAGGCTTTTCCGACCCCGTCCTCTGAAACCGCTGTGCGGCGCTTCTTGGGGCTAACAAGTTATTACCGACGTTTTATATGAAATTTTTCTTCAATTGCGGCTCCCTTAATGGCTCTAACAAGTAAATGAGTAGAATTCTGCTGGTCAAAGAAGTGCAAAAAATCGTTTAGGGTGTTAAAGGGTGCATTAACTTCAGCACTAGTGTTAGCACTTTTTGACCTGGTAAAGGCACTTACTCTGTATACAGATGCCTCATTATAAGGGTTAGATGCTGTCCTTCACCAAGGGCAAGGGAATGACCAGCAAGTCCTGGCTTACACAAGTAGAGTAGTATCAGATACAGAATCAAGGTACACAATAACGAAATTAGAGGCATTATCAGTGGTATGGTCGACAGAAAAGTTTAGAAATGGCTTCTAAGCAATTAAAAGATTTCTACTTTGTAACATTAAGAGTTAAGGCAAGAGAGGAAGTGGGTTCTACCGGGGGGCTATGTCATTTTAAATGATATTTTATATTTTTTGCCCCCAGGGAAGAACCTGGGCTGTTGGTGGTGGTTCCACAACAGTTGAGACATAAGAACTTAGAAGCTTGCAATGATCATCCCCTGGCTGGACATTTTTTCTCAACAAAAACTATTGCATTAATAGGGCATCATATTGTTGGCCAGGGTGGAAAAAAGCAGTGGTCCAATATATTGAGGCATGTCCATTGTGAAAGCGATATAAGTTATCAAAACAACAGCCGGTCACACTGCTTAAGCTAATTGTTCGACAAAACATTGCAAAAGTATGGTGCTTCGATTTTGCGGGACCCCTACCAAAGGCATGGTTATGTGTCTCATTTATTTAGGTAGCAGTGGAATATTCCACAAGATACTGCGTTGCCAGGGCTTTTAAAAGAAACCATATGCAGTAAACTTGGTTAAATTTTTTCAGTTCTAATATTAATGTTTGTGGCTCCTGAGCGTCTGATTTCGGACAGTGGTACACCACAGCGCAGCATACTTTTTCGCAATTTTAAGCAAAAAATGGCATAGAACAAGGCCTTACGACACCATATCACCAGCAGGTCAATGGCTTAGCTGAAAGGACAATTCAGACTTTAATGACCATGATTCGAATAAGGACAGATACACAGAATAGTGGAAAAGATTGGAGCAGGTGGCTGAACTCTTCGGTTGCAGCATATAATTTTTCTGAGCAGGCATCATTAAAATTCTCACCTTGTAGATTTATGTTCGGTTTTGAACCTCATTTGCCTATTAATAATATGCTGGGACCCAAAGTGGGATTGCCTGTGCTTTCTGCTATTGCAGATGTTCGTATGCAAGCAGCCAGGAATTTTAATGTAGCCCAACAACAGCAGAAGGCCGGATTCAATATGCGACGTCGTGTGGCAGAGTTTAACGTCGGTGACTGGGTCCTTGTTAGAGATTCAGCACCAGCGAGATTGGGGAAAGGAAAATTAAAGGTGCCATATCACGGACCTTATCGAGTGGCAAGACGGAATTTGGATTTAAATTACGATATTGAAGATACGCGAGGACATACAGTATCTCTTTTAAAAATTTACGTAGAAAATCTGAAGAGGTATATTCCAACACGTGCGCCGATTTTATTGCTTAAGCAGACGACCGGAAGTGGGCAGTCGGCTAAACAGCCGGCTAGTCAGCCGTTAGTAAGCATTTAGCATATTAAAAGACAGTAGGGGATTGCATCAGCCCAGAACAAAAATACATGCACTGACTTAAGGAACTTTCAAGTAAATATTCTCGGGGAAAGTGTGATTGCAGAATTGAGTGCTGCACTTTCGTCCAGCGAAGATGATTTCACACAATTTGCGAATTATTTTGAGGTTCCTGTCCCTAGTGGAGGGACTACGAATATCATCCGTGATATTAGACTTAATTCACTGGGTCGTCCAAGGCAAGAAAATTTGGTGCAACGCTCGCTGGAGGTATTTGAGGTTTACGATCGGTCACTGCGCCCACCAGGATATTCAAGAAGTCAGGCAAATAGTCCGGTTTGTTCCCAGGAGGCTTGTGCGCAAGCTATACCACAGAATCTAAGTTGATAAGGGTTTTCAAGGCCACCCACATTAGAGGGAGTAGTGTCACCTACGGTTAAATGTTTTTAAGCAAAGGAGCTACGGATGCAGCCGTTGTGGATATTGTGGAGTGTACTGATGGGAGTACAGAAAAGGAGAAATGTTGTAGACTATCCGTTAGCAGTTTTGGACGGAATGCCACTTTACGGAAATTGCCCCCCACCCCAAGGAGCTTCCAGGCAGCGTCAGCTGCCATGGCAACTGGGCTCTACCGTACAGCAAGAGCACACTTGTTTGGCCTTGTAGGACGACCATGATGTTAGCTGGACCCCTTGTCAATAAGAGTTGCTGAGCATTTGGGATTGAATTTTGCCTTCCTTGAATGAATCGACTTGGACCTGGACACCCATGTTTCTCCGCCGGCCCATAATCCACAAACGATAGATTGGCAGCTGGGATGTTATTTGGCCAGGATCCAGGATTTGGCTGCAGGATTGAAACCCCACGAACGTCCGAGCAGACAAAGATACCTGCAGCGCCAACAACGAGGAAATCGGTTCCGGTCTCGTTCAAATCGCCGAAGGGAAGATCGTATAGGACCATAGTGAAGATGAACTTTCTTTTGTTATAGTTTTTGTTTTTTTATAATGTTCTGTTGTCCCCACTATTACAACTTGTAATGCCCCTTTTGCCTAGCAGTGAAAATTAGAGTAGCCACCTGCTCTTAGAGTTCAAAATGAAAATCTTTTTATGTTGTTTTGATTATTGTTTCATGATGTTTTTTTCTTGCCACAGAGTGGCTTCGTCTCGTCATACGGATGTGAGAGGCTTGGCAATCCAGGCATTCTGTGATAATTATTACAGGTAAAGTCTAATTGATACATTCTTTGTGTGACCCCTACGGGGGTCAAGGGTCATGTTGTCAGCCCTATAATTATTGTGACAGATAAATTATCGTGGCCTATTCTGTGGTGTACTTTCATGATGACAGTTGGTGAGTTGTGCTGGTCGGGTTATTTGGACCTTCTTTAATGTGTCGCCCCTGTCTCAGGTACTTATTTACGGGAAGCATTGATTCACCTCTAGTCTGGCCCTGTACTGAGTCCATTTTGCATTACTTTTATTTATAGACCCCATTGGGGTCTTCCTGTGCTAAGCAGATTCTTAGTTAGTGTTTTAGGGTGACTTTTACTCATGTTGTCTGCCCGTTAGCTGATAACCTTGTGTTTTATTATTTTGAATTTTACTACTGTAATAAACGGTTGCAACCGTGTTTTCTGAGCCTTCGTCGAATTTGTTAAGTGGGAACCATCTTTTAGTCACAATTTATCTTAGGTCAGGATATGTAACGGCGTCACAAGCTTATGTGCAGCCTTCATTCACTCCCAACATCGTGGTTTCGGAGATGACGGTTTGAATATTAAATAAATCAGACAACGGAGATAGGGCAATGACTATACAATGAACAACATGATGATTTTTGCTAAAAATACCATATTTTCAAACTAATAAAAGCAAATGATACGTTAATTAAAAATATGTTTAATGGTATTGTTTTTTTATAATGTTATGTTATAGAATGGCGTACAGTTATGAGGATGTACTAATTCTCATACAGCTTTACTATTTTAGACAGTCCAAAACCATGCAAGTGCATTTATGTATGCAATTAAATAATGAATAAATAAAAGTTCTATAGCATAGCGTTTTTTTGTTGTTTTTTTTTAAAAAAGTAAAAGATATATAATTTTTTCTTAGTTTTCCAGAATTTTACTTAACGTTTTCTACATCTAGCTTATACATCTAACTTATATTCCTTGTTAATTTCACATTAAGTAATGAAAAACGGAATTTAATATTCGTTTCAAAGTGCTTGTTATAGAATTATTATCATATAAATAATTTAACGATATTAATAAAATTTATAAGTTCACAAAATACACTTGAATCGTAATTAGACAAATTTGAAGAATTCGGTGGGCCTAAGGAGGACATTTACAACTTTAGTGAACTTTCAAAGCCGTGATGCCATAAACAACACTTTCCGCGGGTTGTATTGAGCTATACTGCACCTGTATATCAACATTTCAAACATATTCATTTTGTCTAATTTACATCCAGCTATCTGTAAATTTTCTTAACTATAATTTCAAATCGATCATTTGAAAGCTGCAAACCTTGAACAGAAATTAAAATTAATTTATTAATCATTTGTTGTTTTTTTAAACCATGCAAGTATAGTATGCTACATTTTATCAGTATTCACCTTTATTCTCAACAGAAGTAAGCACTGTAGTAATTGATTCCACTGCCGTTTTGGTGATTGTGTTCGATAAAGTGACCATTCTGGGACTTGTGCTTGCTTCTGCCCACACATCTATTAACATCCAAAACAATATAAATACATTTTATAACACTAAATGTACACATATTATATAGATTATCATAAAGGCTTCTTAATTTTTTTTTTTTCTTAATTTTTCTTAATAGCTAACTTAATAATAATATTTTACAAATTCCGAAATAGATCCAGCGATTTATACGCAATAGACAAGCAAATAAATTTACCTAATTACATGAAATAGCAAATTTGTATTCAATTGCATATGTAACTTTAGTAATTGTGCGCATCTTTTACCATATAGAAAAGAGATAGCAATTTCCAATTTGTTATTAATCCTTGAAGGAAATGAATTTAAAGCGTTTGCTTATTTCCAATACCTGAAATTTTAAGCATTTAGACAATTCACTTTCCTTAATAGAATTATAAAATGATAGCTTTCTATTATCACAGAAAAGCGAATTGGAGCGGGAAATACGTCAGCCAACAGCAAACGTTTGAATTGTATAATGGCTATTGCCATATTACTATGTAACGCTAATGGCGTTATTCGAGTAATCCATCTCCTATTAATTAAACTTCTTGGGAAATAAATTTAACGCAACATCGAAGCAATTGTATTTAGAAAAGTACCTGGAAAACGGTCTCCGTTGGTATTTTTAATTATATCGATAAAAATTATATAATTCGAAGCTAATTTGGTTTAAAAAAAGCAGCTTTATCCTTTCTATTCGTTTTAATTGTCGCATAGATTTATGTGTTTATTTATTTGATATTTTTTTTGCTAACTGGTCAATCAATTAATTGATATGTTGCATTACCTTCATTTGCAAATGTTTGCTTTTTTTACTATTAGAATCTATTGCGTGTGACATCCTAGTTAGGATTTGTGGTACCTCTCTCCACACATTGGTGGCGCTGTAAAGCATGTTTCATTTCTTGTTTTTGTACATGGCCCAGTTAGTTCTAGTATTGGTGGCGCCACAATGTTTGTCTTTTTGCACCTGAACCCAGATAAGGTTACGAGTGGTGGCGCTAGGGTCAACCTTTTGTGTTTTGCTCCTGACCCTAGTGTGAGTTAGGATTTTATGCCTTTTTTGTGAGGGCCATCTTGCCTTTGTGTTCAGATTGCCTCTTGCATTTGGTTGATCAAGTTGTGACCCGCTCCCATTTACCAAATTCTTCAAACATCGAGCCGGGGTCACGGGTCACAATCATCAGCAATTAAGCAATCAATTGGAATGCATTATGCAGATTTGATCACCACGGGGAACTGCCGAGAGCGACCCCGAGGTGACGTGGCAAAGAGGAGCAGCAAAAATTAACAGACGAGATTTAAATCTGGTCCCATGCGGGACAGATTCACCTGCTGCACAATTTTCGTCATTAGAAATTTTGATTTATTCGAACTGATGCCAAATAATTCGTTGCCTTTGTGGCCAGTGTAAACGCGAGTGAACACCGGACTTATGAAGTTTTGTCATGGAGTTTTGTTCATGCTGCTTGGTTCGTTGCAGCTCAGCTCACCTGTAAAATCCGGTCGAGGCAGCGTATGCTTAGACTGGTCCCGAGCCGAACAGTTTCCAGTGCCGAGTTTTGATGCAAACACAACACAAAATTCTACAATGCTGTTAACTATTTGTGTGAGACAAAGTCCGATGACCTGGGTTTAATAAGATTGAACAATTCGAAATGCGACCGCATCGTTCGTCAACTAATTCATGCGTGATGCAGCCGGTGTAGTTCGTATGAAGCACGTTTAGTGCATTTTTAATTGCGATTATTTCGCACTTTTACTCGCATATCGCTTTTATCGCATATTGGGCGGTTTGCCTTTGTTTTAAATCAAATGTGAAATGATGATCAGATCTATTCTTTCGTCTCGCTGAATTGAATTGATTAATGCCAATGTAAAGCGTTTTATTAACGATCAGCGTATTGCGTGAATAAATAGCGGGAACGCTACCATAGTATGCACTTCAGTCTAATTGCTTTTCTAAAACAAATTCACGCGGTAACAAAGTTCCTGTTGCCAAGATGGCAACATGCATTTTATTGATCCTGCTTTCTTTTAATCCTGACCATAAGTGCTAATTTGCTTGAAGTCTTGCTCTGAATATGCTGAATGTATTGAGTTATGGAAGATTAGTGAGTTGCTGTTCGAATTAAACACTTTTATCATGATGAACCTTGGTCTTGTGGACTTCTTCACCTAGGCTTAATGCCAAGCGCATAAACACTGCCTAAGTGCCCCTCTGCTACCAACACTGAGCACGTGTCCCTTGTGCTACCTACATTGTCTGCGACCCAAGTGCTTACCGCCATTTTTACCGCTGCCCAGCCAGAATAGTGCAACATGACATATTGAAGCAAGGACTTGCTTTGTTTCAACCTATCGCCGGTAGACCATCCTAAGGTAAAAACCAATGCCGAGGATAACAGCGAAGCCACGCCAACTACGGACACTTTTATCGCTGCTCCGGAGGATAAACAGATTGGCCGACTCGGGTTTAGGGCCCCAGCCTTCTGGCCGGAAGATGTAGAGGGGTGTATCCTCTGTTTGGAATAGAGTTTTGTTATTGCCGGAAAAACCAAGGATGCCACGAAGTTCCACCACGTGGTTAACGTCCTGGACTCCAACGTGTTCAGGGAAGTTACGGACATAGTTTGTGCACTATTGGCCACCGGGAAATTTGCGGCTCTAAAGGAACGTCTCAGCAACCGGTTTAAAGAGTCCGACTTTACTAGACTTAACGCGGTCGTGTCGGGCATGGACATGGGTGACAACAAACTGTCGGTATTTCTAAACGCCATGCATGCTTAATCCAACTCAATTCAATTCAATTCAACTCAGTACCCTACAGTCAGCAATTGAATGCCATATGGTAGGGGGGTCAAGCCTGTTTTTAGGAGAAAGCTCCTACATCATTTGCGACTTAGTAATCATTGTTAAACTGAACTTGAGTTAAATCTGAACTA
>JAQGBX010007418.1:0-11457 GCA_034698745.1 Megaphyllum sjaelandicum | reverse complement strand
CGGACGAGAGTTTAAACCGAGGTCGCTTGTAGATTACGGTTGATCTCTGCACGTTAAAGATCCCTCTTGTGGGGGTGTAAGTCCCCCCTCGTAGGCAAAATTCCCAGGTCAGTGACGCTGCCCATAGGGAAAAAATTATATATGGAAAGTATATTTTTTAAAGGTAATTGTTATATATGGAACATACAATGAACTTGGCCCAATCTCATTTATTTATAACATGTCTAATATATATGTGTAATATATAAAATATATATTATATTGTAAATATATAATTTATATGTTTACAATATACGATATAATATTTGTTATATATTGCACATATATATTTCGTATATTATAAATATTTTAGCCTGGGGAAATTTCATTATATGTTCCATATATAACAAATACCTTTAAAAAATATATTTTTCATGTATAATTTTTTCCATATGGAAAGACTACAAGATGTGAAAGGGGTCAAGGTCAGGTTACTCTCTAGAAATGTAGAAGAAAAGCAAGAAGGTGGACTAGCTGTGGTGTGGCAAAGTTCTTTTACTCTGTCAGGACATGAGTGCGATGGCAGAAAACACACATGGTCTTTGCTTAATGGTATTAAACTGGTCATTGGGGCAGTGTACATGCCTGTTGAAGGAGTTGAAATCACATGGAACCTGGCATTATTCTCTTGTATCCGAAGCGTATTTGCAATAGACAATGACTTAGCTGTAGGCAACCTGCTTCCTAGATGTGTTAAGAAATGACTACTTGGACCAATGACCGAGTGGCACATACTTTGGACTATATACTCATAGACATACATGTACATTTATTAAGCAGGGTAAATTCAATAGTTATTGACAAAGAAAAATAGAAAAGTGTCGAGGACTCTGACCATCATCTAATCATAATAGAACTACAGGTGGGAAAGGTACCCCCACACATAAGCTCTCCTATCTCCGGGGCAAGCGTTGAGCTTTTCGAGAGGATCATGATTCGAAACAGTTTTCTGACTATATAGCATCAGATGTGCAGTTTAAAAAGTGCATAGACTACCGCATATCAAAATCCAGTATTTTGCCTGCGGGGGAGGCGCAGATTGGATTTAGATACAACAGTGTAAAAAACAGGCTCAAGGATAGGTCTAACCACTGTTACTCATGCAGCTGTGAAAGCTAGAAAGAGGCATGTCGGGCCCCTGAGATTACCAGCGAAGAAGATGTCCAAAGACCAGAAGAAGGGGAACATATTGCTATTAATGTGATGATAGATGAGCTAAAAACAGCTGCACAAGATCTAAGACTTAAAATGTGACAAAGCAAGTGGTGGAGACAATATTCCAAAAAAATTCCTGAAGTTTCAAGGAGAGGAGGGAATGTGCATCCTGGTAGATCTCTAACGATTGCTATATGGGAGAGGAGATTACCAGTGATTGGAAACTCATGAGATTTGTTTTGTTTCACAAAGTAAAGGGAAAGAGCAAAGATTACTTAAGTAACTACAGACCTGTGTCCATAATAAGCAGTGTGTACAAACTTTGTGCTTGTTTACTGAGAGATGGGCTGAAAATAGAACTGGAAGAAAGTGGCAAATTGATCAACTTTAAAAATGGCTTTAGAAAAGGTCGGCAAAGTTCTGACAATCTATTTATTTCCCAATTAATCAAAATCTGGTAGGAAGAACAAACCATTACTCATTGCGTTCCTTGACATCAAGGGAGCATTTGATAACAAACTGGAAATAACTCCGGGTAATACTTTACAAATATAGCATCAGTGGTGCTCTAACTGCCACAATAATAGCCGTATATAAGGACACAAGATATATCATCAAAAGGGGATAACGTCTACTTATTTAATTCCTGTAAACAAGGACGTTTAACAGGGATGTAACCAGTCATCCTTATTGTTCTTGTATATATAAGCAAATTGGGTGTTAAAATGCAAGAGGTGTAAATTAGATACAAGATAGGGGATAACATTTTTCCTGTCTTACTTTAATGCAAGGATGTTTCACTATTCTCAAAAAGTAGCAAAGAGCTGCAAAAGTTGCTAGATGTGGCTGCGAAATTTTGTTCTCTTTTTAGGCTAGCATTTGGCGAGGACAAATCCGGAGTGCTTGCTTATACAATTGTAATGGTATACAGCTAATTGCAGGGAATTTTACTTGACAACTTAATGGTCACATTGTGAAACAATTAAACAAATATGAATACCTTGGAGTGGTGCTAATGAAGGGAAACAACTATTTGTCTCTCATGGCAGTAAAGGTCCTACTCAAAGCACAACGAACAAGGGGGCTACTTCAAATGCTTTTTTAGTCTCCCTCTCAATATGAAATAATTGGAAGGGAGGGAGTGGAAGGGAGTGGAGGTCCCAGCTGTGACATATGCCTATGATGTGCTATGTCTTGGCTAGAAAGTCGACATGAAACTCGAATGTATACAGTGTCAAAATGCATGTACTGCTCTGGGGAGAAATCACTTCACAGTAGTGGAAGCACTGGAGGAAGAGATGGGTTGGTCTTCATTCAAAGCTAGAGATGGTCAGCAAGTTAGCATACCTGTGCAGAATTTGGTGCCTAGATAAAAGCTACCCAGTGTGGCAGGTATATAAGCTCCAGCATGGACAAGGCTGGAAAACTCAGTTTCTTAGAAGAATTAAAGGGTTCAGCATCCTATTAAATGCCGACACTCTTAGCAAAGGACAATGGTCTAGGTCTGAAGCAAAAATAAAGCCTTGTACAGAAGTGGGAGGAGCACATGTGGATAAAAGGAAAGAGTGACAAAAGTACTCTATAAATCTACATGAAAAAGGACAAAATCAGTAGTTAGTCTATGTATGACAACTCTTATGGCAGTGCCGTGTTTTTTCCAATAGGTCTGAGGTCTGAGTGGTTTGATAAGGGCCTTGATGATCATCAAGCAAGAAAAGCCAAGACAATGATCTTAGGTACATGTACCCTGAGGTCCTCATGACTAACTACTCACACAGACAAAGCGCAAGACTAAAAGAAATCGCCAACTCCGACCAAACAACGCAATGTGCAAAAGCATGCAAAGGCGATGCTATTAACGAAGAATCAACAACCATCAGACTGAGCATGAAATTGCCTGCAGCTAAGGCCGAATTATGTGCAAACCAAGCCAAAAAAAAAAGGCTGACACCCTTAAATCCACAATGGACAGCCTCACAACGATTCTTGCATCTGTCTGGCAGGCCGCATCAGACCTGAGTAGGCTAGAAAAAGTCCAAGTTCCGATTAATGTTCTAGAAAGTAGACACGACTATGCACCCAGTCACCGTTGGTCTAGCAAATGACATTTTAAAAATGTAATGAGATGCCAATATACAGACTGGATCAGTCAGGGAGACTATGGCAATCATTCACAGTACAACTCTGAGGCTACCTCAGACACTGATAGTAAACCAAAGAGCTCTTGCAATGGGAAGTATAATCCAAAACAGGACCAGTTTAAAATTACCTTAGCAATCTGAAAATTTTCTGGAAACAAGAACATCTTAAACTGGTGGTTAAATCACATGTTGAAACACAAATGCTGTCATAACATCTCATATGAATACATATATGACATTTCTGATGCACTTTTGAAAGAGGGACCCAGAGCATGGTGGGCCACATCGGCAACATCTGCCTCAAATCTCCAAGATGACAATACGGCCTTCAAGGCGAAATATGGGAAAACGGACTAGGACATGGCTATTCTAGACAAACTCGACAAATATAACCAAAGAGAGGGTCAGTCTTTCCTCAACTTCGTCACCATAGTACAGGAACAGTTACAGGCCATGGCCAATACATTATCTGTTGAGCAGTAAATAAGGATAATGTTCAACAGCCTTTACCGCATGGGCAAAAAAATATGCTCTTCCTTAAAATAAAGTCTATGAAGGAATAATAGGATCAAACACTAGAGGCTAAAAGCCGACTAACCAATGCAAAAATATGATCAGAACCAAGACAAAACAGACCAAGACTAGATCATCCAGATCGACAAACCTCTGGATCAAACAGGCCAACAACTGAGACAAACTCAGAATACGAGGTGAACTACAATAGAAACAACTGTCGAAAGAGCATAATAGCAAACGATATCATAAATATTCAGTAACCTCAAAAATAATTGAACAGAAGAGAACGATAGGGACAAACACCTTCCAAAGATGTCCACACCAAACAGCCAACAATACAAGCAAAAAACCTACAACGACCACTTACGTATCACCCGAGATAAAAGAAAGGTTTCACACAATAGCCATCAATATGGTAGGGCCTCTTCCGGAGTCCGAGACAGGAAACAAATGGGTGAACTTTTCCTATGCCCCGATTCAAAAAGCTACAACAGTGGCTGACATACTATAATGAAAATACTCACCAATCTGATGATGAACTAATGATGGAGTATGTCAGAGTAGCCAACTGGGTAGAAAGCCGTAACTGACTACCACCCATGAGACAACTTTGGTGCTCACCACCAGATGCCAGGCAGCACAGGCAGACAAGATCTTCGTCAACCACAGCAACACACCCCATGGGCCCATCCAGAACCCATTGTGCAAACTTGCTTTAAAAGGAGTCATCCCATGACCAGAAAGAGGGGCGTTCCAAGTCATCAAAGGAAGGCTCTCCAAACCGTTAATGCCTGCCAATTCCAATGACTAAATGACAATGGGTGCATACCGGGTTGACTTGAAAATATTCAACGATGCAAGTCAAGCAGCATTTAGAGAACTTGTTGAAAATATTTCAAATGAACTGTTGGAATGGTTTGCTTCAATAAGCTGTCCTGAAGATTTGTGGGATGAGCTGTACAAACTATTGGGTGCTGTGATAGAAGCCCATGCATTAAATGAGTGTATGAAAGTTTTCCAGTTCATGCCAAATTCCAGTAAAGATATGATGGCGAAGCTGAGTTGGTTCAAGTGCACAGAAACAGAATAAACCAAGAATTAAAGCTGCTATATAAGTCGTCATCGACTATGATGTCTTTAAGATGCAGTAGTGACTATCAAAGAATCCATCCATTGATGATTTCAAAAAAAGTTCTTTGTGACTACAAGAAGTTCAACGATGGACAGTCCATGCATATAGCAAGTGGGTCACAAACAGCAGCATTAGGAAAAGGAACTGTTGATTTTTTAATCAACACTGTTGTACTAACTGATGTTTGGCTAGTTCTAACTGTTAATAAGAATTTGTTTAGCATTTTGCTGCTCAGGAAAAGGTCCAAGACAGTGTCTTCATGCTAAAATCAGACGCTGTGAGTTGCGCAGCTCCAGGAGGAAGCTGCTTATCGAAGGCACTTGCCAGCAAGGTGGTAGACATTTCCAGTTAAACATTCAGGTAAAGCGATCATTAATACTTACCGTAAAACCAACTCATCTATGTCAAATTTAATTTCAATGAAAGATATCTCGACTTTGCGAGTTGTTAACGAACAACAGCTCAAAAAGCATGAATTGGGCATTATCCTGCCTCTTGACAGCGAGTTGTGTAAGGGCTGTCTATGGAAGGAAGCGATGGCGGTCATTTGGATCACATGACAAGTATCGGTCGAAGGTGCATGGACAGATGATTTACAGTAATGTATGTGGTTTGTTTACAACATTAACGAAGAATAAAAGGTACAATGTACAAATTTGTTTCGTGTATCTCAATAAGAAGAAATCTGAAGTTGCAGAGAAGATAATAGAGTTTCTCAAGATGTTTAAGATACATGCCATTCAAGTGCAAGAGCTGCACTTGATGGCCAAGGTGAGTTTAACAACAATGTTGTTTGCAGCATTTTAGCAAGTGCTGGCATTGAGCAAAAGTTCAGCTTACCATACATGCCGCAGCAAAATAGGGTTGCTAAATGGAGAACCAAACCCTTGTTTAGGCAGCTCGAGCCCTACTCGAGCTACCAGATAAACTGTGATTGAAACAAGACGTCGTGGGGCTTATCTTCTGGTGTTACACCCCTCCAAACTACGGATCAGGAACTACAAGATTTGGACAGAGATTTAAAAAGAAAAAAAAACTACAAAGATAAAGGTGAGCAAGTATCAATATAATTCCTGGTAGTAGAACAATGAAATACGTACACGAATGTGTAAGCAAACAATGATAACAAGTTAAAAGTAGGAAAATAAAAACATCAGGTAAAGGTAATTGGTAGGATAACAGGAATGATACTAGCCAAAAGGCTAAGTTTAAAGTTTGCTCTTGCATAGGCGCCAGACCATAATTTTAAGTATGGCGATATCGCGGTCCTCCAAGACATTGCTGGGCACTCTATAAAGGCGGTAGATGCTATAGCATGCCAGGATTGGGTAGACACCCTCCCAGTGGCAGATGCACCTGTCGGTTTTGTGACGCTTGAATACACAGTAATCACAAAGTTCCCGTAATTGGAGAGGGCAGGGGTGCTGAATAAGGAGTCTAGGCATCATAGTCAATGTCTCCCGGGACAGGAATCAAATAGGAGGAGGGGATGTCCGCCGACTCAATCTCCGCCTTGTTGCAGTTGTACTGGCGAAGTTTGTCGGGATCATTTGCTATGGCCTCCGGGATACGCTGGAGATGCTGGATGAGAATAACTTCCTTGCCATTATACAGCTCTATCCACCTTAACTTCATGGTGCTGGAATCTCGATCGCAAACCCGGACTTCTTCCTCCGTGGGAGACGTGGACCTATCCCACTGACGGCGGGCCGAGGTAGCAGAACGACGGCGGAAAGAAAAGGTCACCTTACATGCAGAGCGGGAACTTTTAGCGTGCAAAGAACGGCCGCAAAATGGATCACTGGCCTGAAGGGAGCCTAAAGACTCGCTTTTGAGGTTAGAAAGACGCATAGTAGTGGACACATGATGCGAGGCCGTGGGCCGTTGATGAGTGTCCTCAAAGGGTTCCGAGGATGAGTGAGCGGAAGGGGCTAACCATCGGCGAGTAGTGAACAATCCGGAAGGTCCGGGTAGAGGTGAAGGCGGGCGACAGGTGATTTTGGAGGATCCCTTAGGAGAATATGAGGTATGTTTCCGCGGAGTGGCGGACTTGCAGCATCGAGAAGCGGAGAGCATTGTCGGAGAAGGTGACAGCTCTGGTGACAAAATGGTGGTGGTTACACTGACGGTTTCCGTAGTAAGCGTGGCTGCAGGCCGTAACGCCCATGGAAACCTGCGAACCTCCGAGGAAAGTACCTCGGATGAAGTGGTGTGCTAAGTATCATGCCTAGATCATGTCTTAGGAGTAGCCAGTAGCACAGGCGCTGTCGAGCCCCCCCTCCAGATCCGAGTCCGATTGTGTGATAACTAATACTTCATGACGTCCGACCAAAACGTTGGAGGCCGAAGTCTGATGTTTGGTGGAAACTTTGGTAGCACAGATGACAGAAGAAATATCACAAAGAAGGCCTGAGACGAGATTTTAACGTTAGTGGAGCTGATTGTACTGGCCACAAAGAAATTGAAGCTCATTGTCGGCTAGGGCCTTAGCGTTTTGTAGTGACTCTGTATATAACTGCGACAATGTCACACACGAGGTTTCACCTAAAACTTCCATAGGCACAGGAAGTTGGGCATGGATGGCGGACACAATAGGATCAGCAGCATGGTGCTGATGGTGGAGAGCCTCTGCCAGGAGAACCAAGGTGGATAAATGGGCAGATGTATCACGAGAAAAACCATCAGGGCCAGCAGTGGATTCCTGAAGGGCAAAAGCCAACGATTCCACAGTAAATGCTGGTAAGTTCGGCGGCGAATTATTGACACTGTCCATCCAGTATGTTAACAGCATGCGATGAAGAGCGTGTAATCGTTGATAACGAAAATGGCATTGGACGATATAGCGGGACAGAACTCTCGAACGATGATGAGTACAAGTCGGTGGATTCGTCGAATAGAGAAGAGATGTCCACTACTGGGTCCTTTTATAGGTGTTCAAATCAAGGCGTGCTGTGATAGGTGGACTTGTATGGTTGGCAACCAGGATGTGAGCATGTGCAGAGCAGGGCCCTAGGGTAGTGTCAAGGCGTCGGAAAGCAGTAGAGTCAAAGAGGTCACAGGTCATTTCACACCGCTGTGCGAACTCTCTATGCGAGCAATTAGCTTGATTCGTGGATAAGACGATATCACAAGAGGAAATTAGAGCAAGGGACATCTGAGAGATTTTAATAAAACCGACATACTCAGACAGCAAGTCGGCATCCGATTGTGAGACCCCATTATTATAGAACATCAGGGATAAGGGATCAATATATTTAGGAAGAGTTGATAATGGCCACCCTTTCTCATAAAAGACCCTTGCCGCCCTGCAAACCTTGTAGAGCAGGGTACAGTCTGCATTAGATCTGTGGGGTAGTTGGTTATTCAGTTCACGAAGCTCGTAAAAGTGTTCGATGGTCAGGTGATGGCAGATATCACATATCTCATCCTGTAAATTGCCCCTATGCCGATTAGCGCAGTCCGCCGTGGATTCCCAAAAGGTGTAAACTGTGGAAGACCTAAACAACAGGTTGAATTTGCAAAATTCCGTCGGTAAGTTAGAAGAGATCCAAGTGGCAGTAAAACGGACAGGAATGGTTACCCGTCGTCCTGATCGCGTAGTGACTGGTTCATTTAAGGCGGGTTAAGGATAATTGAGTCATGGGACAGGGGTCCAGACTCAGGGGTGGGGTAGCTGTATTTGATAGGGTATCTGGCGCAGGGGTCAAAGCTGGCCATCCCCTGAGAGAAGTGCGCACTATGGGTGCCGTATCCTCATCCGTGTGCAGGGAGCCAGGGCAAAAAACGGAAATATTTTTCGCATTGTATTCCCTTATAGAAACTGATCTGAAATCATCCCAGATTTTAAAAGATGTTTGGGCGTAAGTACATAGGAGCACACGATCGCTTATTTTGAATTCTGGAATGGAGAGATCCGCATCATGCAAATCTCTGCACTGGTCCTGAGCCGATTCTAGCAAATCCCTGCACTGAAGGAGCATGGTAGACAGATCGTCCAGGAAGTCCGAGAAGAAATTACGGAGGAAAGAAGGGTCGTGGCAAATTGTATCAAAGTTACACAAATTATCATGTGGAGTGTGATGAATACGACCGAATGTTTGAAGGAACGGCGAGGTCCTGCATTGGAATTGACCGCCGTGTTGAGAGATCAGCGAATGGCGGGAAATTGTTGATCCCACTTGGAGTGCTTGGGTCCCACCGCGACGGCCAGTTTGGACTTTAAATCAAGATGGCGGCATTCGACAGGATTAGCTTGGGAGTGGAATTGTGCCACATGAGCCAGATGAAAACCGAGGGCGGACGACGCCTGTTGAAGGATGGCAGACGAACTGAACGTTATTGTCACATTTTACCTTGTGGGGGTGCCATACCGAAGGCAAACGTCATCCATTAGGTGCTTTGCTATGGTCTCAGTGCGAGAATCCTTTATGGGGAAGAGTTTGGTGAAATTAGTGGTGACATCAGCGATGGACAAAATAAAGTTGTGACCCTAAGGCGTAAGAGACAGAAGACCAACAATGTCAATGCTGAGCTCTTTGAATCTAGGTGGAATGGGTGAAGATGAAATAGGAACCGCAGAAGAGGATGTAAGCAGTTTGTATTTCTGACATTGGGCGCAGGATGCTACAAAGGCCTGAACATCTTTACGTAAGCATGGCCAATAGTAACAGGGGAGAATGTGTTGCATGGTGGACAGAACCCCAGGATGACTAACCGTAGTAGGAGAATAGCTCCAAAGTAGAATCCGATCACGCATCATCGTTGGGACCACCAGACGCAGAAGTTCGTCCACGGAGTTGAGCAGACGATGAAGGACTTGGTTAATCACTACATACCCTCTACCAAGGAAGGTTTTGGCATCTAAATTGTGGCGGGGTTGGATGTTCTTTAGTGCCCTGATGATCCCCGCTAGTTGAGGATCCAAAAGTTGGGACTCCCGAAAGTCCACAGATGTCATGGGTTTTTCATCCGCTAAAAAGGAGTGAATTAAAACCACAGGTTCAGGTTCTCCAGTAGGGTGGGACAGTAAATCAGGTAAGTGGTTGAGTTCACCCAGAATGTACTCAACATCAAATACAAATTGTTGGATCTCCAACAATTTTCTTGTTAATTAGCCAACGTAGGGGTGGATGGTCAGTGTGGACCACACACTGAAGACCCTCAATGTATCCACGGAATTTCTTGACTGCCCAGATGACCGCAAGCGCTTCCTGTTCCGTGGTAGAGTATTTTTGTTGGGCCGGTGTAAGGGATTTGGAGGCATACTCAATGACCCGATGATCCTCCAGGTTAACCTGGGCCAAGACCGCCCCAACAGCCTCATGGCTGACATCCGTGAAGATGTGAAATCCTTGAGAAAAATCCAGCTGTGCCCAAATGGGGGCCGAGCAGAGCGCCTGCTTTAATTCACCAAATGCTTTAATGCATAGCGCATTAAATTTGAAGATGGTGTCTTTTTTGAGCAGCAGATTCAAGGGATGAGATATTTCCGACAGATGTGGTATGAACTTAAAAAACCACTAGCAGGATGCTTAAAAGGACATCAGTTGCTTAACATTGGAGGGAGGCTTAAGTGCAACTATCATCATCTGAATCTTTTCAGGGTTGGGACTAATCTCTTCCTCGGAACATGAAAAAGACATGAAAAAGGTGTTCCTCAAAGGTAGAGCTTGCAACGATCAAATTATCCACGTGTACCCATGGGCATACGGGTATAACAATACGTGCCAAAAGGGGTGATTGTGGAAGAATACTTCTGTGAATCCGGATGTATGGGAATTTGCTAATCCGCAAGAAGCTGATCGACCCTAGGTAAGGGATAGCTGTCCTGGACAGTGACCTTATTAAGAGCCTGGAAATCTGTGACCATACGCAGGTTGGTGGAAGAATCCGACTTGGGTACCAAAATGGAAGGAGCTGCCCATTCAGATACAATTGGACAGATGAAGCCCTTACCTAAAAGCAATTTTATTTTCTCATGTAACTGAGACTTTCGTTTGGGAGAGTAGGAATACAACTTCATGGCCACCGGTGAGGCATTGGGGTGGATCTGAATCATCTGATGAGGAACCTTAGCGGGACCGTCCGGATCTTCAAAGATCGAAGTATTAGACTAGAAAATTATTGACCAGTCGACGTTGGGAAACCGATAATTTGGGTGCCTCTTCTCTACGGTGTCATCGGCGAATGTCCAAGAACGAAGGTGGGGTATAATGTCAATGGCTGATTCTGCTATGAAGTCCATGCTGAGTATAAGAGAAGCATTAGTGTACTCAGGAATGAGAATCACTTTGAGTGGACACAGCTGACCCTCGATGACCACCTCAATGGAGGCCAAATAGTCTCGCCTAATAGAAGTCTCCTGATCGGCCAAGATGAAATTGCGATGGTCCTCAATCATTCTATTCTATTCTATTCTATTCATTACCCTGCAGTCAGTACATAGTACCATGTGGCAGGGGGGATCATCATACA
>JAQGBX010007417.1:0-11458 GCA_034698745.1 Megaphyllum sjaelandicum | reverse complement strand
GACTTATGCCTCACCTTGTAGCCTACACCTGGTGCACTTGGGTGTACACTTTTTGGGTGAGTCGAATTCGCCATGAATTATTACTAGCGGTGCTAAGACGACAGTCTTACGAATGGCACGTTTGTTAGTCGTGAAGTCACGTGTAAAAAAAGGAATGCATCAATTGGTTTAAAAAAATGTGTAATCGGCTTTCGGAGGGTTTTGTTTGAAAATATCTAGTTTTAATTTCTCAGTTTGAAAATGAGCGTTGTTTCGCAAGGTCATACAATCTGTAATGTTCTTGTTTTTGACTTGAATGGAATGGTCTATTACAAGGCCACGAAATGTCGCTTATTAATCAGGTTTAAGAACCACAACACTCGGATAGCAACTTTCTTAAAATACATTGTACGGTGTATATGGAACTCCCTGTGTCAATTTCAGCCAACTGACTAGTCTTGAGAAAAGTAAGAATTAGAAAGTTTCGTCGTTTTTATAAGTAAGAGATAAGGGATTAAAATTTATTTAAATACATATATATATACAGTTTAGCCCACTCCATAGAATTTAACGAAGACAGACTTGAATTTCCCCTAATTCTGTTTTAAAACCTGTCTTCTTCTGGGGCACTATTATTTTTGTCGTATCATGACACACATACAGTATAAATCCAAGTTATCTTCCTTTTGTTCTACGATTCATCAGCTACCAAATTTATACATTTTGTATGTTATATTGAAGCATTAATTGTTTTCAGTTTTATTTTAATTTATTATTTTTAATTAAAAGTTATTTTAAAGTGTTTTAAATAACGTTCTTTTACAAAAACGTACTGTTTTAAAGTTTTTACAAAACATACTTTTAAATATTTAAAAAAAATTAATTTTCGAAAGTTGTTTACAAAAAAAAATAGTTTTTTATTTTTCGTAATCCTAAGTGTGTATAAAACTTTCAAAATATTCCGTATTTTATAAAAACATCTAATAACATGTTGGTAAAAACGAACGGTTCTTTAAAAAAAATATCATTAATAGTGCATGTCTCCCAGATAAAATATTTATGCAAACATTTTCTTTATTTGTTCTATACTCTTTCACAAATTTCAAATAAGAAATTTCACTAAGTTAAGCAAAAGGTGTTTCAAATATTAGGATAAGTCATGCTGATCATAAGGAAATATGTTAATACAATTTTAAAAGTAAATTTGACAACGTATAAACCTGATATATTCCATACTTGTATAGTGATGCGCAGAACACAATTCGTTAATCAAGTTTTTCTAAACTACTGCATATCAACACATTGTAAGCTACCTGTATTTTAATTTGAGATCTTGAGTTTATACTGTTGCAACACAGGTTGCATCTGATTTGCAAGTTATAATTAAATAATCTAACCATATTACGCTGCAGTGGATATTTTTTATCCAATAAACGCAATGTCAGTTTAAATCCAAATGTCTTAGAAGACTTTACTCTTGGTTGGAGTAGATGCTTTTAGGGCGAAATGGAATTAATTGTACGTGTACAATTATATCAAAACGTGACTTCATTCACCAAGCTTATTTTTGCACTTCATTAGGGTTCATTCTTTTAAGTAATTACATTTTCACGAAATAATACGTGTTTTACCACTTTATTGCCTAAGGTCCATACAATTGATGCATACTCCGCTTTACTTAAAACTAATATCCAAACTTTAAACTAATAAAACATACTAGTTTAATCATCACTAGTTAATTTTGGTAAGTAAGGCATACTAATCAAGCGTAATTTTTGATAGAACTTTTAAATTGGGCATAGTTTCTCATCATCAAGGATGTTTAGTTAACTGACATTTTTTATTAATATTTCATTAATCAAATTGATTATATCCTATTCACGGTAATGTCATTTTAATCTGAATCAATATTATTATTTATTTACATAAAATTGTCTACTTTAAACATGTACTGTAAAAATGGCACGAGCTGGGGTTTTGTAAGTTCCGCAATTGCAAAGACCTAGTTCAAAATGAACTTACATTTAGTTTACTTTAAAAAGTCTGCCTATCTTAAGTTTTAAAGTCCCTGCATCTTGAAGGTAAAATATTTTTCCAAAGTGTTAGTGAACAATATCTGAAATGGTTGGACCAATATATTGAAATTGGACTAGTTACCAATAATTATCATAGATGCATTTATATCATTTACTTAAAAAGATGTCATAAACTTATCAACCCTTTGCATTATGTCAGGCATTACGAATGCATTATACATACTTTGTAATTTGAAATTTTATATGTTATACATGATTTCCAAATTTCAATGCAAGAAAACATGTCATAGCAACACCCTTTGGCAACACTATATGCAACTCGCAACTGGTTTCCAAATTATACGAAAGCAATCTAATGGTATGACGTTGCAATGACCAAAAGAAATAAAAGTTACTTGCAAAACAAATGTAAATAACTTATTGAGCCAATAATACGTTTTATCCGTTATACGTTAATGCATATCTTAAATACCTGAAAAAAAAACATCTTTTTTTACAATTGTTTTTACAAATAATTTTACTCTCTTTTGACTATTTTGAGGCACTTGTCCACAAATAGTACTGCAAGTTGTACAAATCATACTTTAAAAATCATGAGCGCCATCTGTGAGCATGTTATTACAATAAATTGTACATACACCTTATACATTTTCCCCAATAGATGTCGACGAGTTAACACTTTCTAAGGTAGGAGAAATATTAAAAATCTTGTTGCATCACCAACAACTCGACGAATGAATTAATATTAACATAAAATCAAGAAGTACATGTATATCATCGTACCCATCACCTCCTCAGGTAAATTAATGCAAAATTATTTAGCTCCATATAGTAACGGTTTCTTTTAAAGATTAAAATATTACAGATTTACCTGTAGCAGTTGTGACGCACCACCTGGACAACACCACTTAGCGAAGTTGGCGAGCCTTCTATCATCAGATGATCATCCTCTGCACGAATTGCACGACACTAATTACTTACACCTACTTTATAATGGTTCCAGGCACTTTAAATTGTCCAAAGATTCCAAACTCACAAATTCACAGATGACATTTTTTTGCCGCTCCTTTTTGATCTGGGGCAACCTAATTTACGCTTTTCGTCCGTAGAATTGTGCCCTTTTTGTACGACAAAAGTCCGCTTTTTTGCTAGAAAAAATGTAAGATTTTTTAACTTTGAACATGCAGAGGCGGCTCAGCTCTGCTTTGATCCACGTGGCGGCGCTGGAACGTTCGCATTAATTGTATCATCGAGCGAGTTAATGTTCTGCATTGTTTCTGAAAATCGGTGTTGGCATCTTTATCGGATATCAACCTTTCATATTTCGGATTTTCCATCAACTCTTTGAAGCCCGCATCGCTGTCTTTTCTCATCTGGCACAAGATTATGTTCAGGAAGGACATCAACGTGGATATCTTAGCGTCTATTGGATAACGTCTCAATACGTTGTTTAGTTTCTGGAGATTTCTAAAAATGAGAATAATTTTCCACATTTAAATGAAAAAAATACCCCGAGATACATATTCAAAGTTAATTCTAAACTATACATTTTTACACAAACAAAAAAAAATAATAAGTCTACATTTAGGTCTCTCGATACATTGTAAGCTATACGTAACAGTAACAGGTATGCTAACAACTAATCCCGATACGATGCAAATGCATTTAGGGTTATATACTAGTGTATATTTAGCGATGAATTTAAAAAAGCATTATTCAACAATGCAATATAAGAAAATACATTTTTAAAAATATTAAAAAATTGTGTTTGCAAATGGGTTTCGATTGCGCGTTATGCAACTACTTGTGTAAAACCACGTCAAAAATACATATTTATTTAAATATATTTAAAAAAATGTATTTTTGTAACGTCGTAAAATGCAGTATATACCGTTAGATAATGCCCGATAAATGTATGAAAACATTTGAATAATATTTTAGAAATTATTTTAAATGCTATTAGAAATATCGTATTAAATATAATCTTCTTGATGTAGGCCTACTTTGTGAATTTTGTAAAATATATTTTAAAAAAAATTTCACATTTTTTTTTTCAAAATATGTTTTAAAATAAACACATTTGATGCACGATATTTGGAAAGTATTGTATAGGATGTTCCAATCTAAATGTATTCATATTTTGAAAAACTTGTAAATGTATAAAAAGTTATAAAAATGCATACAAAGTTAAAAATATATTTCTCCGAATTGAATTTTCTAAAACATTTTTATTATAAGATGTAAGTTTTTTGGAACAAGTCGACATTACCTTCAATTAAGGTACATGTATTACGAAATATTGAAATTATTTTACAAGTGACTTCACAAATTTTTAAAGTTTACTTTTTCACACGCTTCCAGCGCGAACAAAGCATACTGTACATACCTACACATGTTCTTTACATTAAACTCCTTCATTACATTTTTGAGGAAATCTTTTACTTTATCTTTAAACCCAGAATCCACAAAGATTTTGCGGAAATGTTGCTTGACCTTGGTGGCAGATTCCTTCACTTTGTCAGCAACGTTGTGGTAAGTTTCTTTTATTTTGTTGCCTGTATCTTTGTTTTCAAAACAGGAAACTGAAGCAGTTATTACATTTTTTCATATATAAACAAATTTCAAAATAGCGACAAGAACTCATATTTTCTTTACCTTCCCAAAAACCACGTCTTGACCTGGGATGTACATCATCTATAAAACAAATTCTGTAGTTGGATCGTGCATTTCTTAAAGCAACAGTACGTCTACACCGAAGGAAACATCAAGTAACTTTCTGTTTCTGTTGTTTGTTCCTTTAATTTTCTTTATGTTTCTGGATGTATCAAATGTTTCTTATCGTTAATGGCAACAGAAACAAAAGTTCCTGTAAGTTTCACGTTTCCATAAATAGAGGTAAATATAAAAAGAAGTTTAGCAACACGAGTAAACATTTCCGTGTCTTGAAAAGTGGCTGATTCAGTGTGGACGGCTCGTTGCTTGCTCCACCAGTTGCTAGTTTAAAGTCTATAAACGAACAAACTGGAGTACGCTGTTTCTATAAGTTGCTTTTTCTGTGTGGACAGAATGTTCCAAGAAATGGGAACCGAGACACCTTTTTTAAAATACTCCCATAATAAATTGCTTTGTTGTAGCCAGAATTTTCCAGTAGGTTTACATAAGTTTAGATTTCCAGAAACAAGGATAACAATTAGTAACGAAAAGTTGTACAATGTTTTCTCCAGTGTGACGTTTTCGGTTTTCGATTATCTCTTTAAACATTCAGCTTAAACAGTATAGCTGGTTTATTTTAATATTAAATACGTTCACTGATTTATAGTTTTTAAGGTCACTGGGATATAACTGTTCTGACTCCTGACTCGCGTGGACATACCGTATAGACATGCTCGGTTTTCTTTAAATGATTCATGTTACATTGTTGATTGTAATCATGACTTAATTATACATGTTTAGACGTATGACAAACTGAATTCCGCTAAGCTTCAAGATTAATTTGAGCGCATTTTGACGATCATTACAACGATAAGTTATTTTTTGAAATTTGAAAGTTGCAATTTTACTCCAAACTAAGGTTTTAAGCAGGAATTAGATGTTAAGTCAAATATTACTTTTTGTGCAGATCCGCAGTGGTCTGTGACGAATACCGAATTGTTAAGTCACGGGCCTGCTCCGGGGCACTGAATAAAGGAATCAACGGTTTTTTAACAATTAGTCTTTGTCTAAGCCCAAGAAATTTGGCATATATGGACAAACTTACGATGTTCGTTACATTTTCGCAAGCAATAATAATAAAAATAAAAAACACGCGCTGGCTGGTGTTTAAGCCAAAAGTTTTAAATCAGCATTTCTCTGAACATCTTTCACAGAGGCATTATATAACATCTATTATAATGATCACTGAACATAAAGAAATTAAGCGATGACTTACCCTCTCTGAAGCAATCAGCTTCAGATAAACTAACCAATAATTCGATTAGTTTCACTAAGTTTTCATCGGTTGCATTAAGGGTGATATAGCGATGTAGTGGCGTTGAATTATTTCTAGAAAACCAGAGGTAATTATAAATGCTAAGCTTGGGGAAAAAATCGGAAGTTATCGTTTGTTCCGATTTTAAATATGTTATCAGACTAAAAGTAAAATACATGCAGTACATGTACATAGTATATGTCTAAAGGCGGAAAAACATTAAGGAAACTTAAAATGAAACTTTGTTCCTGAAGCTAAAATGCAAGTTTCTAAACCGTGCGTTAGGTTAGGAGCACGGTGAACGCTTGCTTTCGGCGCGCTTGTTTCAGTTTCAGTCTTGCTTGTTTTCAGCTTCTTATTTCCAGCTTTGGGGCACACAATGACCGCTGATATCAGTGTGATGGTCAGTGTGCTTGGTGGCGCCACTGCATTCGTTGTACAAGGTGAAACATTGCGCATTAATATTTTGCATCTCATTTTGAGCACAGGACACGTTTTTTACGGTACATATAGGCGGCATACAATCGATGGCTACACTTTTGACCAATAGTGGTCCGTGTGCATGCCACTCTGTGTCTTACAAGCCTGCTTTCCGATTAACAAACCAATAATTCGATTAGTTTCACAAAGTTTCCATCGGTTGCATAAAGGTACGTGATAATTAAAGTGATCGATGTAGTTGCGTTGTAAGCTTGTGGCAAGCTCAGCCTGGCTCGCTAAGCTTTCATTGCTTGCGCCCGCATTCTTATCCCGCTGGTTGGCGCTAGTGTACGCCGGGTGGCAAGCAACTGGAAACAAGCTTCACCGTGCTCGTACCACTGTGCTCGTACCCTTAGTGTAAAAACAAACAATGTTTATTGCAGGTGCTTACAACTCTGCGTACAACTACAAGGTGAGGCTTAAGTCTGTTTTCGGATCAAACAATCAATTATTGCAGGCAGCAGGCACAACAAGATTTTTTACCTTGTAGTTGTATGTTGAGTGGTAAACGCCTGCAATAAACATTCTGTTTGTTTTTACCCTAAAACAGCTTTCCGAATTGGGAATTTGAAGTTTCATTACAGTTTCCTCAGCGTTCCTACCATCATAGTTTCTCTATCAAGGGTTTGATGAAATCTGGAAACTTACTGGTTTATTGCAAATCCAGTGCTAATTTCATTAACAGCTTCCTCTTCTCGTGGCGTCCTTACTGTAATAAAAAATCATACCAATGTTCTAATTCATTTTGCAATTTTGTATACAGTAGTTTAGGCTATGTTATGCACTTCTTTCCATGTGGGAATGCTACACTATTTGTAAATATTGTGTAAAAACGGTTTTTAGCATGTATTTTGCTCATGCTTATCCCATTCCCATCCAGGAATAAAGCTTATTATTATTATTTTTATTATTATAAGATTAATCATCTTCGCATGATTTCCGATATTAGCATTTTCACCTAGGTTTCATTGCGATTAATTTTGCAATGTTCATACTGCTTAGATACTGCTTCATATTTTGTAAATATTTTTTTCCAATAAGGATCACAACAATGTCCAAATTTAGAGATCTTAGTTAGCTAAAAATTCTTCAGTTTAGCTGTTAGAGGGTAACATACACACCAAGAAGTTAACCTGTCTAGATCGCAAACTACATGGAGAAGAAAATGTTCTACAGTGGAACCTCGTTAAGAGGAATCTCGAGGCACGTCAACATTTGTTCGTTTAAACCGTAGTACGTATTTTCACAAGTTAGATAAAACAGGATTTGAGGAAACATAAGAGGAAATTTTTGTTACTAATTGCTGCCAATTGTTATGGTAATGTTACCAAAAACAGTTAACTAGCAATCTATTAGCAACAGAAAGTCTCTCTATGATTCCTATACAGTGTGTTTCTTCACGTCCTAAATTTCATCTAAATGTTCCTGTATGTTTCCTCCTGTGTGAACGTATAGTAATTATGCAAACATGCATAATTTCCTCATCGCAGGATTCGTAATTTTTTTCAATATCACCAATAGCACGAAGATTAATTTCGACGACTGTAATTCGTGCAGTTAATTAAAATATATATTTAAACGACATACATGTAACTTACTTTGATCACCAGGAAAAGCATGACCTAAACACGTTGTTCCCAGCAAAACCAGAAGAATAGAGACGTGCCTCATTTTCGGTGGTTGCACCTCTACCTCTCGGCCGAAATTCACGGTCGACGCGACAACTCGTACGAGAAAAGGGAAATCCTCAAATTCTCCAACCTACATCATGTATAAGAAGTAAAGGTTTTCAGGTTTTAACAAATTGGTGTGCATTAATAATGAATTATACCAATGCCGAGCATACTTACCACGACTCAGCATCGTTCTCTAGGATCCTCTTGGGAAATGTAGTTTATGCATGTACAGTTTGCTAGAATCAAGGAGTCAACAGACAACATGCAGGAATCAAGGATTCAACAAGGACTTCAGCAATTTTTTTTATCAATTAAAAATTAATTATATAAATATCAAATATACTTACCTCGACTTACCAACAACAATGTTCATCATCAAGTGGTCGGAACAATAATATAACTTGGTCGTGTGTTGACTCATTAATACGACTTACCAACGTTCTCTGTGATCCTCTTGAAAATGCACATGTACAATTTACTAAAATAACTTCAGGATTTCCTCCCCCACATATATTTTTTGTAATAAATTTAACGGACTTTAGAGGATGTCCTATTTTATTAATAAACAGGATGTTCAAGGAAACGATTCTAACGCTGTTTCTCAAAATTTTCGTGAATTTTCTCTGATGTTTCTAGCAGTTGTTAGCACATTATATGCAATATAATGCAATATAATCCAAGGAAGGATTATTAAATGTCACGGATCAAATTGGCCGTGGCTCAATGCGCGTTTTGCTTTTGCATCATCCATTCGCTATAGTCGGAATGTTGGGGCTGCGAAGATGGACATTAGAATTACGCGAATGACCATTACACTGTGGCTGTTAATTGTTTTCCAAAATATTCCAAAATATTCACAATGAACGAATTGAAGATAAAAACCGTCGTCACTCATGCGCCGATGAAATTAACATATATGTCATTTCTTGGTAATTTCTACGTTTTGACTTTCAAAAACGAACTGGACCAGCTAACTCGACTTCGTCATAATAAAATCGCATTCATTGTATAATCTAAGGAAACATAAAATGACAACTGAAAAAGTCAGTCCCAACCACTAAATAATTAATACACGCGAGAAAAGCGGTGACGTTTTCAAGATTGCTTCAAAGGCCGTTTACTGTATGTCCTCAATTGGTTCGTTGTAAATATAGAATTAGACTGTATTCACAATGAACCAGTTATTATTGTATCATTTTATGTTTCCATAAATTTTACAATAAATGCGATATATTACGATAAAGTAGAGCCCTGGTCCAGAGCTCATTGTAAATACAACCTAAGGCTATATTCACAATGAACCAATTGAGGACGTTGTTGAAGCAATCTTGAAATTGGGGAAATCTTGAATTACAAATGTTAGAAAATTAATGCCAAAAATTTTGCAATGTTCTGAAAAATGCCACCAAAGTTTTGAAAACTTTTAAAAATTAACATTGTAAAATGTCGAACAATTACTAAAATTTATCATGGATTTTTATCAAATCTTGAAAATTTGATAAAATACATCTCGAAAAATTTGGAAAATTCTAGAAAACTCAAATATTTGCAAAATCGACAAAGGAGTTGAAAAGACAATCGACATATGAAAATTAAACTGTTGCAAATTTAAAAACCTTTCCCCGCATACAGAAATATAATAAACTGGGTTGTTTTACATTCTACAGTGAAACCTGGAAAAGTGACCACCTTTGAATGGTGACCACCTGCTTTTGTTGACCACTTTTTAGTGTATTGTTTTTTTCCAGTATACATTTCCTGCATAAAAGTTCTCTGTATAGTGACCAGTGACCACCTGTCTATCGTGTACAGTGACCAGTGTGTGTTGTCTGTTTTGCAATTTTTACATTCAATGTCAATGTACCTTATAAAGTGACCAGATAACAGATGAGTAACATCACATCTTTTTTAACCCATAGACATGATGATTCTGTACTTTTTTGGTTTTGTAGTTTTTAATACATTTATTACAGTCTACATGTATCAGTGCAGTGTACATTTTCATTATTTTAATGTAATTCTCGCATTCTTTGCATAGTGACCACCTGTGTACAGTGACCAACGTAGCCCATTATTTTGGTGGTCACTCTAGACAGGTTTCACTGTATATAAAAAATTCAACTTATTAACGTTGTCACAATCCTAAATAAATGCTTCATGGTCCAATTTTTCAAAAAAATTCCAGCACTAATTTTCTAAATTTTGAACAATTTCAGAGGACAAATTTTCAAAATTGTAACAGTTTTCGAGGAAAAATTTGCTGACATTTTAACAGTTTCCTGGGATAAATTTGTCAAATTTGTCAAATTTACAAAGGATATATAATCTTTTAAAAGATCATCTAATATAAGGATTATAATCTTTTCGAGATTATAGTTACAGAATTTTCAAGTTATGCAAAATGTTATACAATTTGATTACAAACTTGCAAAATTTTCAGTCGTTTTCCAGTGACAAACTTGCACAATTTTAATAAAACTTTTCGTAATACTGTACATATTTTCAAGATTTTCAAGCCAAAATTTGAAAAATTGTCAACTGTTTTCCTGTACTGGAAAGCAGGTTTGTGCAAATTTCAACAGATTCCAAGTCCACATTTTCAAATTTTTTCACCTTTTCCGAGAACAAATTTGTAAAACTTTCAACATTTCTGAGTAAAAATTTGCAAAACTTGTAACATTTTTCGAATACGAATTTTAAAATTTTCGCAATTTTTATATGTTAATTTCATTTAATTTTCACAATTTTACTTAAACTTTTTAAAATTTTGTCAAAATTGTCATTACAGTATTAAATTTTACAAAATATTGAATATTGTCCTGTGTTGATTTTTACGTAAAGACAGTACATCGTGACGTCGTAATTTGCCGTTGATCAAAAATGCGTCATGACTAAAAAGGTCTATACAGCGGCTGAGTGACGACTCCTATCCGGCGTTTATCATATCACAGTATACGCAATACTTGGAGCACCTTAAACATGTCCTACGACTCGATACGAAAACATCGAAACATGGATGGTGCTTTTGTGGAAAGAATATACAGTACATGCACATTGAACATGTTCGATTATCAAATAATTTTTTGACAGATCTATAAGACATAAAAATGAGCGATTCTGGTATAAAACAAATCAAAATACAGAATATGTTCAGATTCTGCAGAAAGAAAAAAAAAAGTATCGAAAATAAGTGGATAAATTCAGAAAAAAATAGGTAATTGTCAAGAACCATACAACATTTGGGACATTCGATACCTAAATTATAGGTGGGTTGCTTTTCTTCCTACTTAAGGAGAAAAGTCTTTAATTTCGACTTCGTT